>QNUK01000655.1:105000-165000 GCA_013621035.1 Clarias magur | reverse complement strand
TGTGTGTGTGTGTGTGTGAAGGCGAGACATACACAAAGTGCAGGCTGACACACAGAAAGAGAGCAAATGGATCTTTACCCTCTCTAATGAGACTTGCTTTGGCTTTACACATGCGCACGTGTGTTATAATACACAGTACATGTGCGCTGTACACACATACATACAAACTCAAAATAAAAGATGTTTTACGCGCACACATGGCCACAATGTTATTGTAAACAGTATTCTATACAGTATATAGAATATACAAGTGAGAGACACGCACTAAGACCGCACTCGCCCACTCACTCATCAGAGAGCCTGGAACCTATCTCAGGAGACCTAGGGCATGAGGCGGGGTACTTCGGGAATGCCAGTTAGGCTAATCTGCATGTCTTTGTACTGTTGGTGGAAAACGGAGTACTCGGAGGAAACCCAACAAGCACGGGGAGAACATGCAAACTCCATGCACATAGAGGCGGGAATCGAACCCAGACCCTGGAGATGCAAAGCAACAGCGCTAACCACAAAGCCACCGTTCCGCCCCCATACTGCACTCTTCTGCAGCATATCTTAAATTATAAATTGTTCTGTACATCTTAGATTCTTTATGGTCATTGCACACGTACAATAAAATTAAATGTCTCTCCTTATGGTTCCTAAAAAATAGAATAAAAGGAGCAAAGGATAGACATGAATCTAAAAAAGTGGAAATATTAACATACGTGTTCAGATATTACTTTTCAGTGGAGAATAATTGAGTCAAAGCAGCTGAGATGTTGCACTTAACAATATTGCAAATGTGAACAGTAATAAGAATAATTCTAATAAAAAAGACTGAGACTGAGATATTGCACATTACAGTATTGCACATTTTTTGGTAGATTGTGATCGTGATCTTGGCAGGAAGCTGCTGTTTATTTACCCATTTGGCTTTAAAATTGGTGAACCTGGCAACCTACGTATATTAACTGTTCTGTCCTCTCCTTTCTCAGTGATATCAGTAGAGTGAGTATGGGGCAGTATGGTTTCTGTCTCGCTGGGCTTCTGTTATTGTTAATTGCAGTTCCCACTTCTGACCAGTAGGTGCAATAAAATGAATGATTACACAGTGGTACCTCGGCCTTAAGAATTTTTGCCTTATATTAAACTAAATATAATTTTGCAAGAAATTTGTCTCGGCCTGCAAAGCAATTAAATATGCGGTGTGTATTTTGTAATAGACTTTTTATTGTTGTACTGTATATTGTTATTTAAGTAATTTATTTGAATTCTTATTATAGTCTGCTTTTATTGTCTGCTTTTATTTTAGGATTGTACAGCACTTTGGTCAACTAAGTAGGGGTAAATGTGCTTTAAAAATAAATTTGACTTTGACTTTGAACGAATCGAGCCAAACCGAACACCGGCTAAAGTTTGCATCAGTGTAAAGCCAAGCCAAGTGAGTCTACTTATTTCTTTGTGGGGTATTTAGTGAAGACATTGCACTATGGGTCCTGAGATTGTTAACAAGGACGGTAGCAGAAAGAAAAGGCAGCCACTTTCAGTTTTGTTTTTAAAGCAGCCGGTGCCAAGAGGAATCATTTGTGACTTCATTTACATGTCTCTTCTAAGTGTTTTGATTGTTTTTATATGCAAAAATTCTAATTATAGAGTTGGAAATGGGAAATTATAGAATTGGTAATATATTTGTGTGGCTAGAACAGATTATCTGCATTTACATTATTTCCTATGGGAAAATGCGTCTCACAATACAACATTTCACCTTAGAATAACATTTTTAAGTTGTTAAATGAATAAATGCATGGTCTCCTTTGGAGAAATGTAGCCCATATCTTTGACTCCATTCTTTTCCCAACATTTCCTGGTCGCTTTCTTGTCAAACAAACCCGACCAGGATTAAACTGGACACGGACTCAGAGCCCTGATTTTTACCTGTTAGCTGAGTTCAGCTGTATGTTTTTATGCTCAGTCTAATATGCTTGAAGGAAGCACATCTGTTTGAACAAAGCTAACTAATGGAAATAGTCAGAATCTAACAAGGTACATGAGCCGGCCCTTATGTTAAGCCTTGAGGTCTGAGCAGCAAGACTTTCCCTGTTAAGTCCAGATGGAAATCTAGTTACCTGGCATGCCTTGTTTAAAACCGTTACTAACAAGCACATCTGTCCTTCTTGCCATAGCGAGCACTCTTGGTTTTAAACAGGTCAAGGGAAATCCTAGGAATGCAGAGTTAATGAATGCCAATCTCCTTTAGGGAGTTGGGCGTACAGTACGGTTCCTGCGCGGTAAAGCAGAGGGTGTGCTGTGGATAGTCCCTGACCTTCTCAGAGAAAAGAGAGACGGAAAGACACAGACACAGAGCGAGAGAGAGAGAGAAATCTCAGAGGGGATGTGCTGAGCCAGGGTTTTTTTTTTATTTTATTTTTTTTTCTTCTTCTCTCTTGTATGCTGTAACTCACGTTGAAATATTCATAATTGAACCTAGGCCTGAAAATAGACTGGAGCTCCACATACTGTAGCACTCGGTATGAATCAGAATCCTGCCTCTTTCTCCATCTCGTTTCTTCTTCTTCCTCCTCATCCTCGCTTTATTTTCTTCTTCCTGTCTCGCTCCACCACTGCATTGTCCTTTACCTTGCACTGAATCCCAATGACCTATTTTATCAACGTCACACCCTGACGAGCTGGCGGGAGCAGACGACCCACGGCGCAGCGACGCTCATTAGGAGTTATGGCTTCGGCGGGGCCTCATAACCACAGCGAGCGTCTCTCTGCTCATTTCTCCGTCCCTCTCCCGTGCCGCTTATCCCTTCTTACTACTGCATGTTCGAACACATTCTCAAATAAAGATATGCCGAGGGGATTGCGCATATCTTTATGGCATGGTCATTTCACAGTGCAGAGGTATAAAGAGTGTCTAACAGCGTACAGTCGGTTTAAGGAGTAAAATCTCTTTATACTTAAGCTTAATAACAGCTCCATTGTTGGCGGCGCTATTTGCTCTGTGATGTGGATTACAATTCAAGACATCCGAGAGCATTGTTATGATCGGTTTTATTTAAAAAAAAGAAGAAAAAAAAAAAAGCTTTTTCTGAATTAATTTAACGGTAAAAAAACCGTTATGGATTTTATGCCACCAAAATGCTTTTTCCTCCATAGTTGGTTTATCACAAACTTTTGCACTCGAATATTGCAATAATGCACAACTGCACATGAACCATTTGTGATAAACTGTACACCTTCTAATTTGAATGTTTTTTTTTGGTGGGTGGGGTATTTTCTGGCGGCACAGTGGCTTAGCTCTGTTGCCTTGCACCTCCAGGGTCTGGGTTCCATTCCCACCTTGGGTCTGTGTGCATGGAGTTTGCATGTTCTCCCCATACTTAATGGGTTTCCTCCAACAGTCCAAAGACACAGATGAGGCTAACTGGCATTCCCAAACTTCCCGTAGTCCGTGCATCAGTGTGTGAATGTTGACCGGAGACCCTACCATGATTGTGCATATGGGAATAAATACAATGGTCACCACTGGCCTCCACGCTCCTTAGTTGGACTACAGAGGTTCCTAGATGGATGGATGTTGGATTTCATTTCTACTGTACATTCTAGAACATACTGTACTGCAGATTTCCAACCTATGAATTAACACATATGGTCTTATGTGATTTTAAGTTACGACAGTCAGTTGTTACTGTAAGACAGGAAGGTCTTGGTGCTTGGTGGGTTTCCTCTGGGTTCTCCGGTTTCCTCCCACTGTCCAAAGTCATGTAGGTTAGGTTAACTGGCATTCCCAAAATTGCCCGTAGTGTGTGAATGAGTGTGTGTGTGTGCGCCCTGCGATGGATTGGCAAAGGAGATTATTGTATATTTAGGATGTCTTCAGCATTGTGTTACATAAAAATCATGAAACAGCATGAAATGCCTATACGTATACCTTTTATTGGTGTTGATGAAGGGAATTTGACAATTAAAGTTCAGTTCAATTTAATCCGGGTTGCTGTAATTGACGGAACGAAGGAAGTTCAACATATTTGCTGTTTTTGTGCCTTTTAAGTCAGTCAATTAAAGTATGTTGTTTCATTTCGACATTCAATCCTGCTCTTATATATCACATGACGGAACGAGCTTCTTTTTCTATTTGACCCTTATTTAAT
The DNA here is from genome assembly GCA_013621035.1 of Clarias magur. Taxonomy (NCBI): domain Eukaryota; kingdom Metazoa; phylum Chordata; class Actinopteri; order Siluriformes; family Clariidae; genus Clarias; species Clarias magur. The sequence continues at coordinate 160,864 of QNUK01000655.1, read as the reverse complement.
GTAGCAGGGTCCAAGCTGAGCTCATGATCACGTCACCATCTCTCCACTCACGGTGAGCTCATACTGTAGGTGTCCGGTTTTAGCGTTCAAATGATCAGACCTGGATTTATATATTATAAGATTATATTCTGTGTTAATGGAAATGATCCGATCCTACATGAGTGTTCGGGTTATTTACTGTATGGAGATGAGAGGATGCTGGGGATTTAGTTAAGTGCATGAACACATCAGTGTTGTCATCATCGTCATCATCATCATCCTCATCGTCATCATCTGCTGCTCTGCTGACTCAGAGCTTCTTCCCTGGATCGGCTGGATCGATACATCTGATCCATTACATCTACTGTACATAACCTCAGCAACAACAGAAAAACAAGTCATGTCGCGCCGATGGAAGGTTACACAAAAATAAGGTGCGAAGTAAGGTCCTTTTAAGATGTGTTACTGTGTTTTATTCCGATTTTATTTTGACAACCAGGAACTCTTTATGGAGAAAAAGCCATCTTCCCTTACGATCACAGAATTCTACAGGAACAGGCAAAATACAGATGATAAATTGATAGAAATTAAATTGAGCTTTTATTTCTAGACTTTGCATGTTGTCAATCATATCACCATCACTTGACATCACAATATCTATACGTTTGAGATGTTGCTAGAGGTTACCCACGGCTCCACCCGTGTGCATCCGCCTAATGATGGTCTAGTAATTAAGATCACTAGATCTGGGGGGGGGGTTGGGCATCCTGGTGACATACCTACTAGACCCCCGAACCACCTGAACTGCAAAGCAGCAGCGATTCTACTCCAAGCTTCTCACGGATGACCGAGCTTCCGATCCTATCTCTAAGAGAAAAGCCATTTCGGCCACTTGTACTTGCGATCTTGTTCTTTCAAGTCATGACTCAACGCTCATGGACACAGGTGAGGGGAAGGAGTGAAGATCGCCTGGTGGATTGAGATCGACAATACCGCCCCCACTGCTCCATCAACCATGTTCCATCAAATCAGGAAACCTCCTTCCATTGCCTCATGGTCTAGATTTCATGTTCATGTGCACATTGTTGGTGCTTTCCAGGGGAACTGGATCAGTCTGTGGCAACACAACCCAGTAGACAGCCAGCAGGGGTAGCTCAGGTGTTACGCCGTTGGACTACTGATTGGAAGGTCCCTGGTTCAGTCCTGAGCATGACCAAGTTTCCACTGTGGGGTCTTTAAACAAGCCCTTAACGGCCCACATGTGTAATGACATAAAAAATGTCTGGATATGTTGCTCTGCATACGGGTGTCTGCCAAATGCTGTAAATGTGATTCACTCTGGGTTCTGACAAATCCTGTCATCGTGCTGTAGTAGCTCTTCTTCTGAGGGATTTGGATTCGCCCAAACAGACTAGCCTTTGCAGATTCCTGAGCCTTGGATGCACATGACTCTGTCACCTGTTCACTAGTTATCCTTCCTTGGACTACTTTTGGTAGACGCCAATCAATGCATAGAAGGGAAATCCCCCGAAGTCAGAAGTTTTTTTTTTTTTTTTTTTTTTCCAAGATTGTCTTACCCAATGTTTTTAGCTATTACAGTGTGGCCCATTTTTCCTCCATCAAGCACGTCAACTTCAACATCTGCCTAAACCTGTGTATCCCACCCCTGCACAGATCTCAATACACAGAGAAAATCAGTGTTAGTCTCTTAATAGTATGGCTGATTGGTGTGTGTATACTGTATATTTAAATTGCTTTAACATGTTTAACTAAACATGCACCCAGTAAAATGATTCCCCATTCGTGGTGATTCTTCGAGGTAAAAGGTAAGACAAATACACTGGAACATCTGTATTGAATAAACAGGAAAGTATGTGGGGGGGGGAAAATGAGCCAGTTTCATGAAACCGGCAGTCGATGCAACAGACAGTACAAAGAAATATTAAAGTTTCCATTCGACTCACCCTCATAGAGTAAATCACAGACACCACCACCACAAAGTAAAATACATTTTTTAAAAAGCCTTTTTTTTTTTTTTTTTTTTAGTTGTTGTTGCTACATTTAACAGAATAATTACTTTCCTCCTCATACTGCTAGAATTCATGGTGCAGCTTTTTTTTTACTTCTACATTTCACCAAGAAATTTCACGTCTTGGTTTAAACCTCCATCCAGTTTTATTTTTAGAAATGCAAAAGAAATGCTGTTTTCTGACTGAGAAATGTTTGAGAGGTTCTCCTTATCTTCTCACTAGGAACAGGATTTTCTGAATTTCAATGGTGACTGTGTATGATGAAGCGTAAGAGGCGGTATGATGTCCACAGGTCTGTGTGTGGGAGGAGATTTGCATGAGCCGTCTGCTCTTTTTAATTAATTAAGGCGATCGCTTTATGTTCTATAATAATGGAGTCCTGTTTGGGTTGCTGGACACCTCGTCCCAGCTCCGACAGCGTCACGTATGACTCCTATCACATACCGATCACGTGCGTTACTCAATATACTGTATATATCTGTCAGAAAGGTGGACCGGGGACTCTTCATGGAAAAGGAATAGAGCTGACATTTTTTTTGGGGGGGGGATTTTTCCCCCCGACTTTCTCCCTAATTTAGTCGTGTCCAATTCCTCCCCGTCACTAGGGGGCGCCACATTAAGGCTACTACTACCACTTAGTCAGGAGGGCCGAAGACTATCACGTGTTTCCTCCGAACCACGTGACGCCAGCCGACCGCATCTTTTCGAACTGCTCGCTCGCGCACCGTTGGGCGTAACACACTCGGAGGACAGCGCTATCTGCTCCCTCCGCTGCGCGAGCTCACAGACGCCCCTGATTGGCTGTAGAGCCGTGATTAATGTGGGAGCACTAAGTACCTCTCATCCCTCCCCTCTGAGAGAGCTCGGCCAATCAGCTCTCTCTAGACCTCCGGCTGCGAGAGGTTACAGCACCACCCGGGATTCGAACTAGCGATCTCCGGATGATAGGGCGAGCGCGTTAACCACTGCGCCACTCTTGAGCCACCCCTTAGTTCTTTATAGCAAATATAATCAAATGAAGGGGTTTTTCTAAGTTTAGGAATCTTTGGACGAATCAATACCAGTGACGTCTTTTTTCCTGCCACACACACACACATACACACACAGTCACACCTTCTCTTTATTGATATTATCCCCTAATCTTCCACTATTGGCTTAATGACACGGTTTCAGGCTGCCGTAATTTGCAAACAGTCCTCGATGAGATGTTATGGGGTTTAATCATTTGAGACACACACCTCCTACACACACAGAATTACAACAGGTGTTCAAGTCAAACCAAGACTTCTGCTTGTGCAGAATAACAGTACAACAGTACAATTTCCCTATATAATCACCTGATACACTAATTCACTTATCCCACAGTTTGACTAGTGCTTGGATACCATCAAGGTAGAAAGTTTTCTCAGTACGCCGGACTGCCTGTCTGATTCATGTCTGAAACGCTGGCCTGCCAGGAACCCCTTTAATGGCGCAAATATGTAGAAACGGCTTGGATGTGGCAATAACTCCCGGCCGAGTTCCTGTCACGTGCAAGCGGTGTTGGCGAATGATTGTGTGTACAGTTCGCACAGTCAGATGCGTCTCTTCTATTACTTGGCAGTAAGTCGTACACGATTTTCAAGGATCAGGCGAATGTCCACAGGAACGACTGCAGTGAGCTCTGAGCCTCCTCGACCGATGCCTCCAAGAGTCTCGTCACTGGACTGTGCTTAAAGTCTTCTGTAAATGTCAATCAGTTTTACGTCATCATCAAGAAATTTGCATCGCAGGTCCCGTTTTGTCTTGAACATCCCCCATATTGCCTTGTCGTGCTACAAAAATATTGTTACTCTGCTGTCTTTTTTTTTTTTTTTTTTTACTTCACACTTTAATTGCTGCTTTATTCTTCCTTTTCAAAACGCTGAGATAATTAAAGGCAGAGGATCTCACCCGCTGGTCCGCACAGTTTGAAGTTTTCTCTTCTCCCACATCTGACTCATATCTGACTCATCTCATTATGGGCTTGATCATTAGCAGATCAGTGGGATCAGGTGTGTTTGTGGTAGGGAAATGTTCGAGCTCCCAGGGTCTCCAGGACTAGAGTTGAGACGTTTGGTTTATAAGAAAAGCTTTTAAAGAACATCATGGAGTTACAGTGACAAATGCGGGTTTTTTTTGTTTTTTTTTGTTGTTTTTTTGGTCCTCGTAAAACGATTTATTTAATTCCTCGACTGAACGTGTGAATCTAAATTAAACGAGACGTACTGTATATGGAAGATGATTATTCATTTCAGATGAATCTAGGGTGGTTAAACAGTGAGGAGCACAGATCTGCAGATGATTACGACCTTAAGCTGAGTTAATCACCTCACTGACCCAGTAATCCATCTTTGGACTGCAGGCCCAAGGACGTAGACATGTACTGTATACACTGCACGTTATCTATTTGCATAATAATTGAACAAATCTTAATGTTCTATTGATAATGATAATAATGATGATGTTAAATGCTGTGAGTTTGGCTAATGGTAGGGAATTAAGTAAGCAATAAAACACTCAGTAGGGTGCTCGGTTATGGAAAATAATCAACAACTGAGTGATGCAATGAGGCTTGACATCAAGTGGAGCACGTCCTGAAGTATACGATTCTTCTTATTTCTTGTCAATTTACACATTATATTCATTACTTACTATACGGTATGGAATCGTACGTATTATTTATTGATAGCTGGAACACCGATAACCTTATGATAGATTTGTTTTTCTCCACCCCGTGAAGTTTGTTTTGAAGAAACCAGAAAATTCTAGTTTGATTATGAAGTTGCTGTTTATTGTTACGCACAGATCGTGCGGTGTCCGGCTATAGAAATGGTAATGTACAGTATTAGAACAAATGTCAGCGCTGCTGTTTTAGAAAACGAATCTGCCCTTTTAGATCAATCAGAAAGGAAAGCTGAGATGTGATATAAAGTTGTTTATCTATAAAACATTTGTAATTTCCAGCAGTCTCCGTAATCTTGTTTTCCCTAAAGCAATGCATTTTGTGTTTGTGATGTGTTATATTAGACTTTATTAAAAATACTATGAAAAACCTCAGATGTGGCATAATCAGATTATTATTATTATTATTATTATTATTATTATTATCATTATAAGAAGGAGGATGTGCACAGCCCACACACTCTTAGAAGAAAACGTACCAAACCGTGCTTGTCACTGGGATAGTATCATCAGGGGGACACATCTTATACCTGTAGAAAGTGGACTTTTAGAATGAAGCTAAATCTGTGGTGTTATCAGTCCGAAATCACTTTCTGTATCTATATATATTTTAATTACCGGGTGTCCCAAAATTTTTTACATCATTGTAGTCTAACAACCTAACCAATTCTCGCTCAAATTATCTAAAATTTTAACGAGATGTTTAAAAACTCAAAGTTTAATGTTTTTTTTTTTTTTTCTTTTTTCTTTCAGTATCGTGTCACAGGCAGGGCGCATATTGAACATTTGTGAATCGGTTTTAAAATCTATATCCGTTTGAATATATTGTTGATATTTTGATGAATAAACCTTCTATTTTTTTTACATGAATCCTGTTTAAATTAATTTGCCTAGGACATGTACTTAATCAAATATTCATATTTCAAATTATGTAAAAAAATTTGCCACACCCATGACGCACTATGTTAACGTTTCCAGCTGAACAATAGACCACACTAAATGTAAAGTGGAAGCCTGTATTTCTTATTTGTATACACATGTTGAGGGGAAACTGGAATGCCTGGAGGAAACCCACAAAGACTGGGGATAACATGCAAACTTAACACAAACAGACTGGAGTTGAGATTTGAACGTCTGACCTTGAAGGTGCGAGGTATCAGTGAAAACAGCTAAGCCATTGTAACGTAATGTGGTGGACTCCTAATCAGGAGATCCCCTGTCCGGGCTCCTACTGTTGGGCCCTTCAGCAAGGTCCTTCATCCCTAAGTGCTTAGATACAATCAGGTGTCAAGCTGGCAAACAGACCCTGTGTATAACTGCCATGGAAACGAGGGTTATATCTCCAGGGTGGGGAGTATCCGTCACATAATGTGCCACATTTCATGTAGATGCACCCTGACTGTAAGTTTTGGGCAAAGATGCTAATGTTCATACTGGTCAGTTTTCCTATTGGTGCGGCATGGTGGTATAGTAGCACCGTAGCCTCGCACCTCCAGGGTTGAGAGTTCGATTCCCACCTGGGGTCAGTGTGTGTGTATGATGGGTTGTACTTGGTGGGTTTCCACTGGGTATTCCAGTTTCCTCCCACAGTCCACAAACATGCAGATTCGGCTAACTGGTGATTCCAAATTCCCCATGGTGTGTGTGTGTGTGTGTGTGTGTGTGTGTGATGAATTGGCACCCTGTCCAGGGTGTACGCCGACTCATACCCATAGTCCACTGGGATAGCCTCCAGGCCTCCCGTGACCCTGTACAGGATAAGCAGTATAGAGGGTGAGTTTTCCCATCAGTGCTGACGTCATAATCCTTTACAGGAATCATTTGAGATGGTTATTCCTGGTGTATGACCTATTGATGAGGGAATCTGTGTATACGTGTGTGTGTGTGTGTGTGTGTGTGTTTTGCCGCAGGAGCGCCCGACCTGAGATCAGGACCATTACATCATCGCTGTGAGACCAACCCATGCCCGCCTCGAGAAACGCGATTGGACCGGGCCAACCAGTTCGGAGAGGTGATTGGTTAATGAGTGCATCTAAATGGCGAGAGGGGGCGGAGCTTTCGAGGCGCGTAGGGCGCTTGAAATAGAGCTGGAGGAAGGAAGGGAAGGACGTGAAGCGAAGGAGAGCCGGAGCGGTGTCACGTCGAGGGCGTGCTGATCGCGCGGCGAGAGAGATTTGAGACGACGGGAAAAAGTGGAGACGACGTGAATACATTTTTAAAAAATCAAGCAAGCAAGCAAGCAAGCAAACGCATCCAGCAGCAGCAGCGTCCCATTTAACGCACGGACTGGAACACAGCGCGCATCCGGCGCTGGATGGAGGTACGGGCGGCACTTTATCACTTCATATCTCTGCTCATTTCCATATACGTTATCACACACACACACACACACACACACACACACACACACACACACACACACACACACACTAAAAGTTGCAATCGAAAATTTTCCTAGATCCGCATCCTATAGCCTAGAAACTGATTTATTTATTTTTTTTAAGTTTGAAGTTCTCTCAGCATCAGCACCAGAATCAGCACCACATCACCGGACAGCTCCCCTTCTTTAAATCTTCGAAATACTCTACAGTGCATCATCTAACTCTAAACTTACAGGCAAATAAACAAAGCAAACTATACAGACTTTAAGACTTGTCGTCTTGTAGACGTGTTTAATGAACGAGCTACCTCTGGTTTTATCCATCTGACCCACTTCATGCAAATAATTAAATAAATAAAAATGGAGCCTCTTGAGGGCCCACCAGAGGATTGTTTGGTTTACGGGAACGTTGCGATGGAAATATTCGCCCAGGATAACTGAGATGTTTAATCAAGATGTCAAGCAATAATACTATTTTATTTATCCTTATTGATCGGCCTTCGAGCATGCTGCTTTAAGAAATTCATTTCCCACCAAGGAGCTGGCAGACTGTTTATCATATTTGATCTTTTATGGTTCTTGAGTTATTGTCAGCCACATTTGTTTAATTCAAATGTAACAATCTGTAACAACAATAAGGTTCTAAAACGGTGCTTTTAGCATCAAAGGTTTTAGTTCTCAAAGTGTGGAGTATGGGATATTCTCTTATTTAAGTTACAGTGGTGGAAATCACAATGCAGCGTTCTCATGATCAAGTTGTTATACACTTTCAGAAAAAGAAAAAACAACTATTTGTAGTGTGTACCTTTTGTTGTCCATCATGCTTCAGTGTGTGTATCTTTTACCTGAAAATGTGTGCATGTACTTGCACCTTTAAAGCATTTGTCCGAAAGCTCATTACAGGTACAAGATTGGATCCTAAGATCCGAGGATGTACTTTTAAATCAGATTGAACTGTATATGATATGAACAAAATGTATTTAAAAAATCTGTATGCTAAAGGGTTCACAACAATATCAAGGTATTTATTGTTTATATCCAGTTTGTTAACATCAATAATTTAAATGTATAAAGTCTATAAATGTAAATGTTATATGTATTTATACGGTACAATTCAGTACTGTTCAGCTCAAATGCGTTCAGTGGGTGGGACATTTAGGTATGAAAAACCATGGCTTTCAGTAGCCTTAAATAATTATAAATATATGCATTTGAATGATGTTTATATAATTAATCTGAGGCAATCTTGCAAAAAGGTTAAGAAAGACAGATAAAATAATGTTTTTTTTTCTTTAAGAGTCTTCAGGGATGAGTTATGTCTTTAAAATGGCTGTTGAAGGTTATGTTCGATTATTATAATGTGAGTCGCATTGATCCAGGCTAGTATTATAGACTAGACTTACAGAAAGACTGATAAACTGTGTAAATGCTTATATAATGCTTCTTTTTTGAAATCACGGTTATAACTTGTGTTCATATTTTTCCTAATAAGTACGCATGGGTGAGGTACCTGCTATCAAGATTCCCATATCTTCCAGGAAAAAAATGTGTACCAAGATGCTGTGTGAAATAATTTAATTTAATCAAAAAACTCCTCTATTTAAGCCATATTTTCTAATAGAAACATTGCATCGCAGAGTATATGACAGTAATGTGGGCTTCAGAGCGGTCGATCCTATCAGTTTTGGCTCTGTGTGTGTTACAGCAGATGGATGTGATTCATCGTGACCTCTGTGAACAGGCTGTGTGTAACTGGAGTGAATTTGTAGTGTCTTGTTAAGACTCCTTCACTAATGTGTTCCCTAAAGATAGTCTGATTAGTAATCAAAACAGATTGGACTAAAGGACATCAACCTGCACACTTCATGAATTGGTCAAGGTGCAATCTGAATGTTTTTTTGTTTTGTTTTTTAGCTAAATTAATTAGCATCTACAGACTAAAGGCAATTTTACTTTGCAGGAAACATACAGATAAACCAAGTATAAAAAGGCACCATATAACTCATCAAGAGAAAACGAGTTGGCGTGTTCTCCCTGTGGTTTTTGGGTTTCCTCTGGGGTCTCCGCTTTCCACCATCTGCACAAAGAAATGCCCTGTAGGTTGATAAGTGTTGCCGAGTTTCCCACTGTTTTTGAGTGTGTGTGCTTGTGCCCTGCGATATGTTGGCACCCCATCCAGGATTTTCCCCGCCTTGTGCCCTGAGCTCCCTGGGATATGCTCCAGGCCTCTTATGACCTTACTCAGGGTAAAAGCTATAGAATATGAATTAATGCATGAATAAATGAAAGAGAAAGCAGTAATACTAACAGCTGGTTAAATAATTAGTCGGTTGTTTCTGATCTTTGGACCGTAGCGACTCATTAGCCACTCGTAGCAGAAAATATGTGCTTATGATTGTGCTCGCAGGTGAGTTTCAATGAGACGGAGCATACGGTCATGGCTCCTTCGCCTTATTCATTAATGAAGTTATTGGGAATTTTCCCGAGTCAAACAGGGACTTTTGATCGTGCAGAATAACAGAACAGTAAAAACTTCCCTTTATTTCCCTATATAATCCCCTGCTGGACTAATGCACTTGTGCCACACACTAGTGCTTGGATACCATCAAGGTATAAAGTTTTCTCAGTACTCTGGCTGAGTATGATGATTGAAAGGTTAAGCTGTTGAAAATTTAATGCAATTTTTAAAATTATTATTATTTATTAATTATTTTTTTGGGATTTCTTTCCCCGATTTTCTCCCTAATTTAGTCGTGTCCAATTCCTCCCCGTCACTAGGGGGCTCCCACATTAAGGCTACTACTACCACTCAGTCTTCGCCCTCCTGGCTATCACGTGTTTCCTCCGAACCACGTGACGCCACCCGAAAGCATCGCTTCGAACTGCTCGCTCACGAACCGTTGGGGGCGGCGTAACACACTCGGAGGACAGCGCTATCCGCTCCTTCCGCTTGCGTGAGCTCACAGACGCCCCTGATTGGCTGTAGAGCCGTGATTAATGTCGGAGCACTATGTACCTCTAATCCTTCCCCTCTCCCCTCTGAGAGAGCTCGGCCAATCAGCTCTCTCTAGACCTCCGGCTGCGAGAGGTTACAGCACCACCCGGGATTCGAACTAGCCATCTCCGGATGATAGGGCGAGCGCTTTAACCACTGCGCCACTCGGAGGCTGAGTGCAATTTTTATTCCAGTTTTTTGTTCAGCCTTATGGTACAGTGTGTGTTTTTCAAGAAAGGAAAAGCAGTTGGGGAGAAAAGACTGAGATGGAGGTGGAAACTGATTAATGGCTGCTTGTCACCCAATGTCTATCATCTATTTAACATGTATGCACTCACTAATAGAGATAGAAAATGAGTCAGTTATGAATCATGATCCTTTTGTGCAGTGAATCATATATCGCCACACTGAATCATTAAACTTTTTTAAAATTCCAACAAAATCTGGGAAAAATGTCAAATTGAATTGGGATATTCATAAAATTGTGATGCTTAGAGAATGAGAATGGTTATCATATCGGGAGGTGACCAGTGATTCCCATCATGCACTAATGATGGCACAAAGCTCATTTATATTTAGTTTATAATTTTTTAGTTGGGCTGGTAATATGGGAGAAAATAGTTTGGGAAAAAACAAGAGTGTAGTAAATCTCTCACCCCTGTCCTTTTTACACACTCCTGGGCTCTTAAATATACAACTGTTTAAAACGAATTTAATCGTAGTTAGCTTTCTGTGACTCACGCTTCGGGCTTGTACAGCATATTAGGATGTTTGTGTCAGGATTTACAACCCATTAGCCATGTTCCCTTTTTTGTCTTAAGCCATTAAACGCCTCATTTGCACCGTTTATCATTAATTAGATCTAGCTGTTAGACTTCAAAAGTGCATAAAAATCCCAACTTGGATCTAAAATGCTTTGTACATTTGAGAGTTTAGCAGAATTAGCAGAAACTTGCTTTAGTTCCAAACTGAGAGCAGCAGATCGAGAGAAATGCTAACGCTAACCCAGTCAACAGATCCGAGGAAACCAAACGTCAGTCCTGATCACGTCATTTATTACATCTCAGATGCACTTTAATTATAATATCACTGTTGGGTTATATTTATATTAATGGCAAAAAAGCTAGCACAGCTAGCTCGCTAACAACCTAGCACTGCCTTGCAAATAGCTCTGTGCTGTATTAGCATAAGTTCATTATTGGAAGAATCTATTTCTTGTTGCTTTAGAAATGCAGAGCTGCTTTAATAACTACAAAAACACATTACCGAGTTCTGAATGAATCTCAGAAAGTGAACAGTGACGGAATTTATTTCACCTTCTAAATTGCGCAAAATGAATGTAGTTTGTAGCAGTGTTGCTAACATGTGTTCCATCACATCAAGTACAAAATCTTTTCATCTGTTTAAAAAAAAGAAAAAATGAGAAAATACAAAGATTATGTCTGTACTTTTGTTCACTACTCGCTCTTTTAATGATATCTTTACGTTTCACACACCGGCGGACCAAAATCCAGTCTCAGAAAATTTCATGTCTTTATGCCTGTCTGTGTGTCTGTCTGTAGATCTCTCTTACTGTATGTCTGGCTGGATGTATGTATGTCAGTATGTCAGTCTGTCTGACTGTATGTATGTACAGTATGTATGTATATATGTTTGTCTGTCTGTATGACGGTATGTCTCTCTGACTGTATGCCTGTCTGACTGTCTGTCTGTATGTCCTTAGTCTGTCCGACTGTCTGTTTGTCTGCATGTTTGTATGTATGTGTGTCAGTATGTCAGTATGTCGGTCTGTCTGACTGTATGTCTGTATGTATGTATGTTTGCCTGTCTGTATGTCTGTATGACGGTATGTCTGTCTGACTGTCTGTCTGTATGTCTTTAGTCTGTCCGACTGTCTGTTTGTCTGCATGTTTGTATGTATGTGTGTCAGTATGTCAGTATGTCAGTATGTCGGTCTGTCTGACTGTATGTCTGTATGTATGTATGTTTGCCTGTCTGTATGTCTGTATGACTGTATGTATGTATGTCTGTCTCACTGTCTGTCTGTATATCTTTAGTCTGTCTTTAGTCTGCCTGTCTGCATGTTCCTATGTATGTATGTCAGTATGTCTGTATGTCGGTCTGTCTGACTGTATGTCTGTATGTATGCATGTATATATGTATGTATGTCTTTCTGTCTGAATATCTGTCTGTCTGTCTGACTTCATGTATGTATGTATATATGTTTGTCTATATGTCTGTATGTCTGTCTGTCTGTCTGTCTGTCTGTCTGACTATATGTCTCTATGTCTGTCTAACTGTCTGTTCGTATATCTTTAGTCTGTCTGTCTGTATGTCTGTCTGTATGTCGGTCTGTCTGACTGTATGTATGTATGTACTGTATGTTTGTCTGCCTCTATGTCTGTATGTCTGTCTGTCTGACTGTCTGTATGTATGTATGTACAGTATATGTCATCACACAAACCTGGCTGGAGAGAATTTAATGATTTTTTTTGCAGATTAGAAATCTGCCTGAAGTTTAACCTGCACCATAAGTGAAATCTAAATGTTGAGTAAAAGCGATGTTATGCCCCGGCTACTTTAAAATAAGCTACTTGCTCAATGTAAACAAACACCTGCACCCACAGATATGAATTAGGAAAGCCAAACTGAATGTGTTTACCAGGATTAGTAAATCATTTTAACATGCTTAAGACAAAGCTTTATCTTTATTCGATCTCCTTTTTCGATTTCTCATCTGTGATTCACTCTCCGATTGACAAACATGGAGTGGTTTTGGCTGACGATGAAATAAGTACAACTTATTGTAAACAAGGCATAAACATAAACGTTTCTATATCCTCTCTTTCCCATTGATTGTAGTAAGATGAAATGACTAGGTCAATTTTATACAATTTTATTTCATTTTTTTATATTTAGCCACCAATGCAGTTGAAACCAATACCATATACAGTAATGACGTCACACCAAACGAAATTTAGTGAAATTGCCATTTTCATTTAAAAAATCAAGGGGTTCATCTTTGTTGCAGGCAGACATGTACGGTATGCGGACTTCAAGCTGAAATAATAATAATAATATCACTCATTACGTTAAAGTTGATCAGAATATTTGTAACTATTTCTACAAACTCTTTAACCGTCAACGACAGATACTCACGCTGGTGATTCATTTTTCAATGCTTACAAATACTCGGCTATGTTTTTACTCAGTGTTCAGGTGCAATACACACCGCGAATACACACACAACCGATTTCAGTTGCTGTTTGCGTGTGTTTATGAGATACATTTTCATATTCCTCGTGAATTCTCTGATGTCTTTCTCCTGTCGTGTCACTTCGATGCTGGAATGCTGTTTTCTGAAGTTGTGCTTGTAATCTGTGTTCCTGACAAACACACGCGCACCTCCAACCTGCCGCGAATGAAATCAGGCCACGGTGTTACAGCGGCGAGGATAAATATGAGGGTGGATTATGGCAAGTCTTAATGTGGTGGAATCTGAGTGTGTGAGAAAACAGCACAGAGCATAGTCGGTAATAATCAGTTTTGCTTGTGCACACACACACACACACACACATACACACAGTAGTTCGAGGGTACACACTTGCATTTTGTGAGACTTGGGTTTGGTGAAGTAGGCCGCTTTATTAAAAAATGGTCAATGGTGTACATATTAAGACAAGACTCCACAGACACACAGACACACACACACACACACACACACACACACACACACACACACACACCAAAGGTACCAAGCTGTACTTTTTTTTTTTTTTTCCTTGTTCCTTACAGTATGTGCTGTACATGATCAGAGTACTGCTAGGGATCCCTTCTGCAGGTAACAGATTTTGTGCGAGGGTGAGTCAAGAATTATCCGCACTCTCGAGTGTCGAATTTATTTTATTTCACTTTTTGAAAAGACGAGTGCATCATTTGTCGGCATGATCTCCTGGCTTTTCTAAACACTTCGTCCATCTGTCAACATGCTTTGATATTCCCTTACAAAAAAATGTCTTGGGCTGAGCATTGAGCCATAGATGCACCGCTGTCCTGACTTCTTCGACAGCGAATCTCGGAGGACCGCTTTTTTTTTACGGGAACCAACGGGTGACGACTGATGGAGTGAGATCGGGACTGTAGGGAGGACGTTTAACATCTCCAAGTGAAGTTTTTGCAGAGTGCCGGCAGTGTAGGCAGAAGTGTGCGGACGTGAAATGCATGAAGACAACACTCTTGGATGGCGGTCCTCTACGTTTAATCCGGAGTTTAGGCTTCGGCTCTTCAATAAGCGTCTCGGCGGAACGAGCGCTGCGGATTGTTGAACCTTTTTCCTGATAATGCGCCGATACCGGCTTTTGAGAATCCAAGAGAACTGTAAGCACAGATGAATTTTAGAGCTGATGGTTGACTTTTGAACTCTTTCCTCTGTCTGCGATTGAGGACGTCTCTGATGTTCACTCTCAGGCTCTTAGTGATGAATCCGTATCTCGTCACCAGTCATTCTTTCTTTAAGAAACTTTCACCTTCCTTACAGTATCAGTCCAAATTTGTCTTTGCAGATCACAGACAACTAATCACTGTATGCCATTTTTGTTCCCACTGCAGTTCCAATTGAACTGATGTTACACCTTCACACCTGCACAGCGGTGAATATGGAAAGCATGGATAGGACAGTGCGGCCAACAGACGTTTGAATAAAACTGGATATTGCGGATAATTTTTGACAGTTAAGGGTATGCTTGATAGCACGGCCCTATCAGTTAAGAAAAGTACTGTTAGGTGCTTGGGTTCTGGTATTGTAGCAGTGCTCTTGGTGGCATTTGGTGCTTTTGCAGAATGCTTCGCTCTGACAGTTTGTTTCACTATAAAAAATGTAACTGATTAGAAAAATTAACTGCAAAGTTTGTTTTACATCCAGTATAGCGGTAACCTCGACAAAGCAGCTGCAGAGCTTTGCATTTCCCTTTGCACAGAGAGAGACGCTGTTACAAAACTGATTGCCTGTATGTCATGAGGCCTCTATATGTTCTCAAGCGTTTAATACGTACGCATGGGTGAGGTACCTGCTATCAAGATTCCCATATCTTCCAGGAAAAAAATGTGTACCAAGATGCTGTGTGAAATAATTTAATTTAATCAAAAAACTCCTCTATTTAAGCCATATTTTCTAATAGAAACATTGCATCGCAGAGTATATGACAGTAATGTGGGCTTCAGAGCGGTCGATCCTATCAGTTTTGGCTCTGTGTGTGTTACAGCAGATGGATGTGATTCATCGTGACCTCTGTGAACAGGCTGTGTGTAACTGGAGTGAATTTGTAGTGTCTTGTTAAGACTCCTTCACTAATGTGTTCCCTAAAGATAGTCTGATTAGTAATCAAAACAGATTGGACTAAAGGACATCAACCTGCACACTTCATGAATTGGTCAAGGTGCAATCTGAATGTTTTTTTGTTTTGTTTTTTAGCTAAATTAATTAGCATCTACAGACTAAAGGCAATTTTACTTTGCAGGAAACATACAGATAAACCAAGTATAAAAAGGCACCATATAACTCATCAAGAGAAAACGAGTTGGCGTGTTCTCCCTGTGGTTTTTGGGTTTCCTCTGGGGTCTCCGCTTTCCACCATCTGCACAAAGAAATGCCCTGTAGGTTGATAAGTGTTGCCGAGTTTCCCACTGTTTTTGAGTGTGTGTGCTTGTGCCCTGCGATATGTTGGCACCCCATCCAGGATTTTCCCCGCCTTGTGCCCTGAGCTCCCTGGGATATGCTCCAGGCCTCTTATGACCTTACTCAGGGTAAAAGCTATAGAATATGAATTAATGCATGAATAAATGAAAGAGAAAGCAGTAATACTAACAGCTGGTTAAATAATTAGTCGGTTGTTTCTGATCTTTGGACCGTAGCGACTCATTAGCCACTCGTAGCAGAAAATATGTGCTTATGATTGTGCTCGCAGGTGAGTTTCAATGAGACGGAGCATACGGTCATGGCTCCTTCGCCTTATTCATTAATGAAGTTATTGGGAATTTTCCCGAGTCAAACAGGGACTTTTGATCGTGCAGAATAACAGAACAGTAAAAACTTCCCTTTATTTCCCTATATAATCCCCTGCTGGACTAATGCACTTGTGCCACACACTAGTGCTTGGATACCATCAAGGTATAAAGTTTTCTCAGTACTCTGGCTGAGTATGATGATTGAAAGGTTAAGCTGTTGAAAATTTAATGCAATTTTTAAAATTATTATTATTTATTAATTATTTTTTTGGGATTTCTTTCCCCGATTTTCTCCCTAATTTAGTCGTGTCCAATTCCTCCCCGTCACTAGGGGGCTCCCACATTAAGGCTACTACTACCACTCAGTCTTCGCCCTCCTGGCTATCACGTGTTTCCTCCGAACCACGTGACGCCACCCGAAAGCATCGCTTCGAACTGCTCGCTCACGAACCGTTGGGGGCGGCGTAACACACTCGGAGGACAGCGCTATCCGCTCCTTCCGCTTGCGTGAGCTCACAGACGCCCCTGATTGGCTGTAGAGCCGTGATTAATGTCGGAGCACTATGTACCTCTAATCCTTCCCCTCTCCCCTCTGAGAGAGCTCGGCCAATCAGCTCTCTCTAGACCTCCGGCTGCGAGAGGTTACAGCACCACCCGGGATTCGAACTAGCCATCTCCGGATGATAGGGCGAGCGCTTTAACCACTGCGCCACTCGGAGGCTGAGTGCAATTTTTATTCCAGTTTTTTGTTCAGCCTTATGGTACAGTGTGTGTTTTTCAAGAAAGGAAAAGCAGTTGGGGAGAAAAGACTGAGATGGAGGTGGAAACTGATTAATGGCTGCTTGTCACCCAATGTCTATCATCTATTTAACATGTATGCACTCACTAATAGAGATAGAAAATGAGTCAGTTATGAATCATGATCCTTTTGTGCAGTGAATCATATATCGCCACACTGAATCATTAAACTTTTTTAAAATTCCAACAAAATCTGGGAAAAATGTCAAATTGAATTGGGATATTCATAAAATTGTGATGCTTAGAGAATGAGAATGGTTATCATATCGGGAGGTGACCAGTGATTCCCATCATGCACTAATGATGGCACAAAGCTCATTTATATTTAGTTTATAATTTTTTAGTTGGGCTGGTAATATGGGAGAAAATAGTTTGGGAAAAAACAAGAGTGTAGTAAATCTCTCACCCCTGTCCTTTTTACACACTCCTGGGCTCTTAAATATACAACTGTTTAAAACGAATTTAATCGTAGTTAGCTTTCTGTGACTCACGCTTCGGGCTTGTACAGCATATTAGGATGTTTGTGTCAGGATTTACAACCCATTAGCCATGTTCCCTTTTTTGTCTTAAGCCATTAAACGCCTCATTTGCACCGTTTATCATTAATTAGATCTAGCTGTTAGACTTCAAAAGTGCATAAAAATCCCAACTTGGATCTAAAATGCTTTGTACATTTGAGAGTTTAGCAGAATTAGCAGAAACTTGCTTTAGTTCCAAACTGAGAGCAGCAGATCGAGAGAAATGCTAACGCTAACCCAGTCAACAGATCCGAGGAAACCAAACGTCAGTCCTGATCACGTCATTTATTACATCTCAGATGCACTTTAATTATAATATCACTGTTGGGTTATATTTATATTAATGGCAAAAAAGCTAGCACAGCTAGCTCGCTAACAACCTAGCACTGCCTTGCAAATAGCTCTGTGCTGTATTAGCATAAGTTCATTATTGGAAGAATCTATTTCTTGTTGCTTTAGAAATGCAGAGCTGCTTTAATAACTACAAAAACACATTACCGAGTTCTGAATGAATCTCAGAAAGTGAACAGTGACGGAATTTATTTCACCTTCTAAATTGCGCAAAATGAATGTAGTTTGTAGCAGTGTTGCTAACATGTGTTCCATCACATCAAGTACAAAATCTTTTCATCTGTTTAAAAAAAAGAAAAAATGAGAAAATACAAAGATTATGTCTGTACTTTTGTTCACTACTCGCTCTTTTAATGATATCTTTACGTTTCACACACCGGCGGACCAAAATCCAGTCTCAGAAAATTTCATGTCTTTATGCCTGTCTGTGTGTCTGTCTGTAGATCTCTCTTACTGTATGTCTGGCTGGATGTATGTATGTCAGTATGTCAGTCTGTCTGACTGTATGTATGTACAGTATGTATGTATATATGTTTGTCTGTCTGTATGACGGTATGTCTCTCTGACTGTATGCCTGTCTGACTGTCTGTCTGTATGTATGTCCTTAGTCTGTCCGACTGTCTGTTTGTCTGCATGTTTGTATGTATGTGTGTCAGTATGTCAGTATGTCGGTCTGTCTGACTGTATGTCTGTATGTATGTATGTTTGCCTGTCTGTATGTCTGTATGACGGTATGTCTGTCTGACTGTCTGTCTGTATGTCTTTAGTCTGTCCGACTGTCTGTTTGTCTGCATGTTTGTATGTATGTGTGTCAGTATGTCAGTATGTCAGTATGTCGGTCTGTCTGACTGTATGTCTGTATGTATGTATGTTTGCCTGTCTGTATGTCTGTATGACTGTATGTATGTATGTCTGTCTCACTGTCTGTCTGTATATCTTTAGTCTGTCTTTAGTCTGCCTGTCTGCATGTTCCTATGTATGTATGTCAGTATGTCTGTATGTCGGTCTGTCTGACTGTATGTCTGTATGTATGCATGTATATATGTATGTATGTCTTTCTGTCTGAATATCTGTCTGTCTGTCTGACTTCATGTATGTATGTATATATGTTTGTCTATATGTCTGTATGTCTGTCTGTCTGTCTGTCTGTCTGTCTGACTATATGTCTCTATGTCTGTCTAACTGTCTGTTCGTATATCTTTAGTCTGTCTGTCTGTATGTCTGTCTGTATGTCGGTCTGTCTGACTGTATGTATGTATGTACTGTATGTTTGTCTGCCTCTATGTCTGTATGTCTGTCTGTCTGACTGTCTGTATGTATGTATGTACAGTATATGTCATCACACAAACCTGGCTGGAGAGAATTTAATGATTTTTTTTGCAGATTAGAAATCTGCCTGAAGTTTAACCTGCACCATAAGTGAAATCTAAATGTTGAGTAAAAGCGATGTTATGCCCCGGCTACTTTAAAATAAGCTACTTGCTCAATGTAAACAAACACCTGCACCCACAGATATGAATTAGGAAAGCCAAACTGAATGTGTTTACCAGGATTAGTAAATCATTTTAACATGCTTAAGACAAAGCTTTATCTTTATTCGATCTCCTTTTTCGATTTCTCATCTGTGATTCACTCTCCGATTGACAAACATGGAGTGGTTTTGGCTGACGATGAAATAAGTACAACTTATTGTAAACAAGGCATAAACATAAACGTTTCTATATCCTCTCTTTCCCATTGATTGTAGTAAGATGAAATGACTAGGTCAATTTTATACAATTTTATTTCATTTTTTTATATTTAGCCACCAATGCAGTTGAAACCAATACCATATACAGTAATGACGTCACACCAAACGAAATTTAGTGAAATTGCCATTTTCATTTAAAAAATCAAGGGGTTCATCTTTGTTGCAGGCAGACATGTACGGTATGCGGACTTCAAGCTGAAATAATAATAATAATATCACTCATTACGTTAAAGTTGATCAGAATATTTGTAACTATTTCTACAAACTCTTTAACCGTCAACGACAGATACTCACGCTGGTGATTCATTTTTCAATGCTTACAAATACTCGGCTATGTTTTTACTCAGTGTTCAGGTGCAATACACACCGCGAATACACACACAACCGATTTCAGTTGCTGTTTGCGTGTGTTTATGAGATACATTTTCATATTCCTCGTGAATTCTCTGATGTCTTTCTCCTGTCGTGTCACTTCGATGCTGGAATGCTGTTTTCTGAAGTTGTGCTTGTAATCTGTGTTCCTGACAAACACACGCGCACCTCCAACCTGCCGCGAATGAAATCAGGCCACGGTGTTACAGCGGCGAGGATAAATATGAGGGTGGATTATGGCAAGTCTTAATGTGGTGGAATCTGAGTGTGTGAGAAAACAGCACAGAGCATAGTCGGTAATAATCAGTTTTGCTTGTGCACACACACACACACACACACATACACACAGTAGTTCGAGGGTACACACTTGCATTTTGTGAGACTTGGGTTTGGTGAAGTAGGCCGCTTTATTAAAAAATGGTCAATGGTGTACATATTAAGACAAGACTCCACAGACACACACACACACACACACACACACACACACACACACACACACCAAAGGTACCAAGCTGTACTTTTTTTTTTTTTCCTTGTTCCTTACAGTATGTGCTGTACATGATCAGAGTACTGCTAGGGATCCCTTCTGCAGGTAACAGATTTTGTGCGAGGGTGAGTCAAGAATTATCCGCACTCTCGAGTGTCGAATTTATTTTATTTCACTTTTTGAAAAGACGAGTGCATCATTTGTCGGCATGATCTCCTGGCTTTTCTAAACACTTCGTCCATCTGTCAACATGCTTTGATATTCCCTTACAAAAAAATGTCTTGGGCTGAGCATTGAGCCATAGATGCACCGCTGTCCTGACTTCTTCGACAGCGAATCTCGGAGGACCGCTTTTTTTTACGGGAACCAACGGGTGACGACTGATGGAGTGAGATCGGGACTGTAGGGAGGACGTTTAACATCTCCAAGTGAAGTTTTTGCAGAGTGCCGGCAGTGTAGGCAGAAGTGTGCGGACGTGAAATGCATGAAGACAACACTCTTGGATGGCGGTCCTCTACGTTTAATCCGGAGTTTAGGCTTCGGCTCTTCAATAAGCGTCTCGGCGGAACGAGCGCTGCGGATTGTTGAACCTTTTTCCTGATAATGCGCCGATACCGGCTTTTGAGAATCCAAGAGAACTGTAAGCACAGATGAATTTTAGAGCTGATGGTTGACTTTTGAACTCTTTCCTCTGTCTGCGATTGAGGACGTCTCTGATGTTCACTCTCAGGCTCTTAGTGATGAATCCGTATCTCGTCACCAGTCATTCTTTCTTTAAGAAACTTTCACCTTCCTTACAGTATCAGTCCAAATTTGTCTTTGCAGATCACAGACAACTAATCACTGTATGCCATTTTTGTTCCCACTGCAGTTCCAATTGAACTGATGTTACACCTTCACACCTGCACAGCGGTGAATATGGAAAGCATGGATAGGACAGTGCGGCCAACAGACGTTTGAATAAAACTGGATATTGCGGATAATTTTTGACAGTTAAGGGTATGCTTGATAGCACGGCCCTATCAGTTAAGAAAAGTACTGTTAGGTGCTTGGGTTCTGGTATTGTAGCAGTGCTCTTGGTGGCATTTGGTGCTTTTGCAGAATGCTTCGCTCTGACAGTTTGTTTCACTATAAAAAATGTAACTGATTAGAAAAATTAACTGCAAAGTTTGTTTTACATCCAGTATAGCGGTAACCTCGACAAAGCAGCTGCAGAGCTTTGCATTTCCCTTTGCACAGAGAGAGACGCTGTTACAAAACTGATTGCCTGTATGTCATGAGGCCTCTATATGTTCTCAAGCGTTTCATGTGTGAAATTTGCCACCTACTGTAATATGTAGCTCATTGTTGTACTTCATCTCGCTCCGAATCCCACCACGTCCTGCCCTTCACACATTGTGCATGGAGCGATCCAACTGGCAGGAAACCGAAGGATGACCTGTTCCAAATCAGGAATGTTTCTAAAATGTTGCATCACATTTTTCATTGGGATCATTTAGATTTCCACGAAAGGCCTCCGGATGGCGCAGTGGTAAAGCGCTCGCCCTATCATCCGGAGATCGCGAGTTCGATTCCCGTCTGATGCTGTAACCTCTCGTAGCCGGAGGTCTAGAGGGATGAGGGATGAGACCCACATTAATCACGGCTCTACAGCCAATCAGGGGCGTCTGTGAGCTCACTGAAACGGAAGGAGCGGATTGCGCTGTCCCCCGAGTGCGTTACTCGGCCCCCGGCAGTATGTGAGCGAGCAGTTCCGAAAAGATGCGGTCGGCTGGCGTCGCGTGGTTCGGAGGAAACGCGTGATGGTCTTCGGCCCTCCCGGCTGAGTGGTAGTAGGAGCCTTAATGTGGGAGTCCCCTAGTGACGGGGAGGAATTGGACACGACTCAATTAGGGAGAAAATCGGGGGAAAAAAGTAAGCATATGTCCAAATTTTTAAGACGGCAAGAAAAGATAGTTTCATCACCTCGGAGCTACAAAAAAGCATCTTCAAACGGATTTGGTCAAGCCGAGCCTTATTTGTTTCATACTGGAGGTTTTTCATTTTATCATTAAATATTGGCAGAGGTAGGTTTGTGCATTTCCATCTTCATGCTGTGGGTAAGCATCAGAACATTAAACTAATGTGGCCAGCTCAATGTGGAAGCCAGTGGAGAGAACTCGGCAGTGGTGCAGCTTGATTCATTATTCGTCCTTAATGCCGCAGTCAAGTCTCGAGATTATGACAGACTCATCAATCATTTAAAAGGCTTCCATGGAGTGAAGCGCGAGAATCCTCTTTAAACAAAACAACAAGACGAAGCTTTGCACCATTTTCATGGAACAACAGCTGAACCGTTAAACACATCGCAGGAGGAAGGGACAAGATGGAGATCAAGGTGTGGTCACGTGCAGTACTGTATTAACAGTAACTGTGAAGCAGCTCAGTCATTTTGCCGGTTGTATTCGATCCATAATGAGATCCTGTACCCGGCAAACGTTGTGTCGTCGTGTTTCCACCTGGAGGGGATGACTTGGAAGAGAAACTTGACTTGGAGGAGAAATTTCATCACCGGGAGAACAGGTGTAAAGAAACAAGGGACCAAATCCAGATGCACAGTATAAGCCAAATGTGTGTGTGGTGTGTGTGTGTGTGTGTGTGTGTGTGTGTGTGTTTTCCAGCAACATTTTTACACTGTCAGTATTTATCACGTTGTCGGGACAATCTGCAAAGTCTGCAGTGCTGCTTAGCTAAAAATAGGCAGTTATTTTGATAGTCAGCAACAGCACGGTTTTCTATGGTTTGAGTGCTTATTATAAAGTGTCGCCCTGGGTAGCAGTGTATCCTGCTTACAGCAGTAAATGATAAGGGTTCACGTCACACTTTGAAGAAGACCGTGAAGTTCCCAGCGCGTCCTGAAACTATTGAGGAACGCAACAGGAACGGGGTCAAAACGCATTTAAAACGTTCATACAGTAGCATTTCCTAGCCTCATCGCTATCAGGTTCTCAATAGCTCTTTTTCCTGCTAGTTCGGGTCTGGCGCGAGTGCCGGTTCAGAGCTAGTTCAATAGCGAACCGTCTTGGTTTTGGGCTAAAGAGTCACGTCATTACGCCACCGCACGTATACGTCTAGATCTCTACTTTCCCAGCAATGCTAGCAGCAATGATAGCACTAGCGGCAATGCTAGCAGCAAAAAAAATGCCAGTGGAAAAAATGCTAGCGGCAATCACAACTATAGCAAACTTTATCATGGCGTTGCGAGCAGTTCTCCTGGCTTTAACATTACTGGAAAGCATTTGAGCTGCCTATTGCATAGTGAGTAATTTTTTTTTTTTTTTTTTTTAAACACGGCGATCGCCAACTCTTGACATGAGCGTTCACCATATTCACCATCTGTTTTTCTCTCTGAGGGCCGGTGCATACTGTATGGGCTCAAAGAAGTGCTTTGAAAGGAGGCACGGGAATCACCTTGGTGGGAAAGGGGTGAGAGCGTACCGAGATCTTGTTGTCACCGGTTTCCTATCACGCACATGATCGCGCGCTCTAAGATCGAACCAAGATATTGCTGTACCATGTCCGATCAGATTGCAGCGCGCTCTCGTCAGGCGCTTATCACGAGCTTACTACGTTGTTGTCCTCTGGGCGTCCGGCGGTTTGGTATAAATACCCTGAAATGCGCAATGCTTTTCATCCTGAAGTGATGGCCTGAGGATTTGGATCCAGTGTTTATACTAAATTCTCTGAACGTGACGCTAGACGCTGATAACCTGCTGCATGAAGGCCATAAACGTGACAAGCACCATAATATGTCCCCTCTGAGAGAGCTCGGCCAATCAGCTCTTTCTAGACCTCCGGCTGCGAGAGGTTACAGCACCACCCGGGATTCGAGCCTGCGATCTCCGGATGATAGGGCGAGCGCCACTCGGAGGCCCCATAATATGGACTTCTACAACGTGACATGGACCTACCATGGTCATACTGTAGCAGGAGCCTGAAGAGGTCGTTGTCAGCGCTCTATTGTCATAGCAACAACGCAACGACATCTCAATGACAACTCAGTCAGGACGCCGTCCAATTGTTCCCATCTGAAGTGTTAGTTACGGCTTTAACTGGTCAATGCCGTCTTTAGTACGTACTTATTACGTTCCTCTTGTGTTTTTAGCTTGAACCACGCGCTCTCCAGGCTTTTTTTGTTTTGGGACACATCAAGGCCGACAATACTACTGTACGTCCTTACCAGTTTCATTGGTTCCTGCCAAGTTCTTCCTGCATCGACGCAATTTTTGTGCGGCCATACAGTAGTGGAAGCATGGCTCAGTGGAACTTAACCTAAGGGTTTAGAGAAACAGAGACTGCTGTGGTATGGCTTTTTGGGGTGGGCGCGAGGTTGTGAAATCCCAGCTATATTTTTGTGCTCGGGTACCGTAATAGACCGAAATTGGATTTTTGAAAAAAGCCATCAGTGAGGTAGAGGTCGGCTCGTACGCTAAGACTAACCGTGAAACCGCGACACTGTAGTGACCCCTGTTGTGATGTACCACTTTCCGACCTCAGCTTGGGTGAAAATAGAACTGCACACATGTCAGTTGGTTTATTTCCTTACACACAAGCAGGACGGGTTTTAAACACACACACACACACACACACACACGGAGAGAGCCGCGGGCCTCTTTTAAAACTCCCTGCAGTGCCGTACCGAGATGGAAGTAGCTCCGTCTTGAAACCGCATTAATTCCTCAGCGGACGTGTTTATGAAGGACGCGGCCCGATATCGACTCGCTTCTGCTGTTCGCTTGCTAAGAGCCTTGTGTAACATCCGTGATGATTCAGCGTGAAATGACCTGCCCCGAGTGACTTACTTAGACGTCCGGCTGCTTCACGCTCGGTTTGAGTGGCGTGGAGGATGTTGTCAGCGCTCGCGCTAATACGCTGAAGAGCTTCATTACGGAGAGGCTCGACCGGAGAGGATGGGCTAAATGAACTTCAGAGAGTCCGCCGTTCCATTCGAGTGCTCCTGTGGGCGGAAAGCGAGAGCGCGAAAGAGCAAGAGGGAGAGAATAAATAAATAAATAAATTAGAGCGGCCTCTTTTATACCTCAACAATCATGAAAGAGCTCCGGTTGTGTCCTTGAACAAGATTCATTTTCCCGTGAGATGAGAGCAGCTTTGTGCTTCCAGCTCCCGTATCTCTCCGCTGTATCTCTCTTCCTTTCCGTTTCTCCGACTCTCGATCGGTTTTTGTGCTCGTTCGTTATCCGAAATTAGTTTCTGAGTGTGAAGTGAAGAAGTAGGGAACGAAGGGCCTCCGAGTGGCGCAGTGGTTAAAGCGCTCGCCCTATCATCCGGAGATCGCTAGTTCGAATCCCGGGTGGTGCTGTAACCTCTCGCAGCCGGAGGTCTAGAGAGAGCTGATTGGCCGAGCTCTCTCAGAGGGGAGGGATGAGAGGTACATAGTGCTCCCACATTAATCACGGCTCTACAGCCAGTCAGGGGCGTCTGTGAGCTCGCGCAGCGGAGGGAGCGGATAGCGCTGTCCTCCGAGTGTGTTACGCCGCCCCCAACGGTGCGCGAGCGAGCAGTTCGAAAAGATGCGGTCGGCTGGCGTCACGTGGTTCGGAGGAAACACGTGATAGTCTTCGCCCTCCCTGTGGCTGAGTGGTAGTAGTAGCCTTAATGTGGGAGCCCCCTAGTGACGGGGAGGAATTGGACACGACTAAATTAGGGAGAAAATCGGGGAAAAATCCCCCCCCCCAAAAAAAAGAAGTAGGGAACGAAGAGAAAATCTGAGTGAGAAGTCAAGATGAGGAGAAAAAAAAAAACCATCTACTGTCTGCTTTTCGCTTGCGTCCATCGCAGCGTGATTAAGAGCAGCCGATGTCGCAGAATCTCATTTTGAGCAGCTGTTAAGCTGTAAGATATCTACAGTAGAGATGTCTTTTTTATTTTTTTTTTTATTTTTTTTTTTTAGGTGCGATGAGATATTGCTTGTGCTTAGCTTTTTGGAAACGTGGTATCGGTGCCAAAAAGTGCCTCACCTAGGTGAAAATAGGATCTCATAAAACAATTTTTCATAACACTTAATGCTTCTTATCTCCCGATCCATGCTTGGTTTTATGGAAATGTGCACGCACGTTTATATGTTTATCAGATACATAACAGAAACACATTTGCTAAATACAGTGTCACGCCCTTTCATGTCCGGAACCTTTTTTTTGAATTGAAATCTTTCAACGATTTTAACTGTCATTCAGATGAAACTTGGCCAATTTAGATTTCACATGAAAAAAACATGAATCTGAAAAAAGTTTATTATTCTACGATGCGAAATTGTTACGATATTGCAACATGAATTTGACATGGTTACGGACACTACAGGTTTTTAAATTGTTCCTTAAAAAAAAAAAAAACGATTAAAGCAACAGTTTTTACAGGTCAGATGCTTCTAAAAGGTTCATATCAATAATCATAAAGAAATATGAATAATTTTCAATTATTTTCAATTATCATTGTTTGAAGCGAGACAGTATAACACTGAAAAATGGCCATTTTTGGTGCGCATATGAAATCACTTCTCCAAAACCTGAATGTTTTGGGGAAGCAAGATTTGTTGCATAAACATTTTCTGTACTACAGGCATAACATAAGAAAAATAAAATCAGCAGCAATACTTTTGGTGTTTTTGTCCGAGAACAAACTTTCTGTTTTGTTGTTGTTGTTGTTGTTGTTTTTTGTGGCTGCAATTCAAGCCGACACGTTAAATCCAAAACCCAGCTGTAGAAGATGATGGGCATGAGAGCAGGAGAACATTGCCCGTCGCCTTTTCATAATCACCTCTGGCATGCGTTCAGTCTCAGTTTGGAATTGAATTAAGTGAAGTCTCATTGGTTCGCTTCAGCTGGGAGACAAAAGAGAGACGACGAGATGTGAGCGCGTCCGCGTGGAAATCGTTTCCGAGGAGATCTGAGCGAAACGATGCGAGCGTCGGAAAGTACCATATAAATGCATCTTCACTGAATCATCAATACGACCGTGTCTGGCTTTGCATTTGGCCATGCGTCTGGCTCTTACATCCTGCAGAGCAGAAGGGAAAGCCAAGTCTCGACAGTCATGCTGCGTGCATGTGCACAGGGTGTTCGTACGTGAACGTCTGAAACAGGGTGTGGGTCAGGGGTGCGGGGGATGTTGGGGAAGTGTTGACGGAGCGCGACACTCCAGATTTAGCTCTCTGCACCAATTAACAGCTGCTCCATCCGCCTCGTTCGCGCGCCACCGAGGACAAAAATAAATAAATAAAAACCGAGTCAGGGCTGGAAAATTAAAGACCCGACTCAATTATTAATAAGTTGAGCATACATTTTTCATCACCTCCAATGCATTTGCAAATATGAGAGGCTGTGTCGGAGCGTGGCAGATGAGAAGGGGAGAGTGTGTTCAGAAAGCGGAGGTGTGGTGAGTGCTACTTTCACTCAAACACACCACTGTAACCATCCGCAGGTTTTACACCACAGCTGTGAAATAGCAGGAAACTCACAGCTGGCGGATTTTTATTAAGAAGCGTGTGTGTGTGTGTGTGTGTGTGTGTGTGTGTGTGTGTGTGTGTGTGTGTGTGTGTGTGTGTGTGAGAGAATGTTCGCTCTTACTGTGAGACACTGCATAATGTGCCTGATGATAAACTCCATTCACTGAGATACACGACGAGAGTTAAAGGATGAATGAATAAAAGACGGGAAAAAGGAAGGAAGGAAGGAAATGACATCATGGACTAAGAACGATGGAATAAGTAAGAAAACTGGGAAAGTTGAGAAATGCAGAAGAAGTAAAGGAATTATTAATAAAGAAAAAGAGAAAAGATATGGAGCAAAATGACATAATCAGGTAGATGGAAATGGAAAGAATGAAGAAGGGGGGAAAAAACAAGGAATGGGTGGAGTAAAGAGAAAGAGATGGTGTGAAGTGAGGAACGGGTGAGACAGGGAGGATGAGGAAGGAGGAGAGAAAAGGGGGAAAATATGTAAAGAAATAGTGAGATGATGCAACACAGGTAAAAAAAGAAACGAAAGAAAAGCAGAAAGAAAGGGATAGCGAGGAAAAAGGAAGCAGAAACAAAGATCAAGAGAGAAGGAAAGAAATGGTGTGGCGAAAAGAAAAATGTAAGAAAAGCAGAAATGGATAAAGGGGCAAGGGAAAGGACAAGAAAGAAACAGAGAGAATATAAAGAATATAAGAAGGAAAAAAAACAAGGTTATGTGAAGTCATTAAAGAAAAAAGGAAAGAATGAAGGAAATAATCACCATGAATAATCACAAACAGAGAAAAAGAAGGAAAGAAAAAGTGTAAGAAAGTAAGAAGTAAGTTAAAAGAGAAAGGTAAGTGAAAAAAGGAGAACCAAAAAGGGTAGTGTGGAGAATGGGAAAAAGATGGATAAAGAAAGAAAGCAATGATGTTGAGGTGAAGAGAAAAAATGTTAGAAATAGATAAGGGAACGAGTAAGAAATACAGGACAAAAGAAGAAAAAATGAAGGCAATATGCCAGAACCAAACAGAAAGAAACAAGGCACAAAAGAAAGAAAGAATTCATTAATGAATTTAAAAAATCCCTAGTGGAAAAAAAAATATGAAAGGAAGAACGAGTGAAAAAGAAAATTAAAAAGAGAAAAAATGATGAAGAAATACAAGAAAATATGAATTAAAAGGAGAAAACAGTTATGTGAAATAAGCAAATAAAATAAAAGGAAGAAAGAAGTATGTGTTAAAGAGAAAGGATGTTTAAAAAAGAAAGTTGGGGGGAAAAAGAGATAAAAAAAAAAAGAAGAAGAACAAAACAAGGAAAAAAGAAAGAGTGTGTGTTCAACAAAAGAAAAGAAAGAAAGAAAGAAGTAAATGATGTGCCAAAGAATGTTAAAAAAGAAAAAAAGGAGGATAGGAAGAATAAGACAAGAAGAGAAAAAAGAAAGATAGTGGGACAAGCAGAAGGAAAGATAGAAAGAAAGAAAGACAAATTGTGTGTGGCGGAGGGGTTTTAAATTACGCTGCTGATTGGTCAGATGTGACATCGTCAGGTGTCGGCTGAAATTGAAACACGTTCAGTTTTCAGCTGGAAATTCTTGAACTTAAAGCTTAAATAGTACAACACTGATAAATTAACATCTGAAATCAAATTAAAGAGTCGAGAAGTTACAGGTTTCAGTTTGTCTCGGTTGAATTCTTAACAAGAAAGCAAGGACGCGGTAGCCGTTCTCGTCTTACAGCAGATCCACCCCAGTCATTCCGAAAATAAAAGCCGTACTTATTATACACCCCTACAGTTTCTTCGGAACTTCACTGACTCAAAAATAGCAGGTTTATCTGAGGCTTTGCTTCAGGAAAAGAAGAAGAAGAAGAAGAAGAAGAAAAACCCTGCTGCTCTGTTGCCTTCACTGCGTCTCGGGGCTTGTTGTGCTTGTGCGCTACAACAGATGTAAAAATAACAACAGATATCAGATTAACGTCATACAGGCACGAAATAACTCAATTATCGGGCTAAAATCTAGGATTGGATTTCCTGGAATCCAATAACAGCTTCAATCTGATTTAAAATAACATCGTATGTGATGTATATAACCGATTTAACCCCTTAGACTCCTGGGTTGTTTTTTTTTTAAAATTTTTTTATTATCAGTTTCTCTGTAGTGAATAATTCCTAGGCGTTACAGAATAACCTGCTGCAATAAACCGAGAATTGATGGGGTTAATCTGGTAACTACGAAATCAGACAATGCTGGGTTGCTGGGCGACTGATTCCATGGCGAGGCTGATTGGTTTTCACCGAGCATCAAGAATTAGTACAAGCTTAGTTTGGATTGCAGTTCAGCATGAAACCCATCGTGCGCCAAATCCGCTTTATTATGTAGAATAAGAGCAAAGTGTTTTTAGTTGCGTATAGTTCAGTACATCTTATCAATACGTTTTCCATTTAGAGCTAGAACCAGATAACACAGATACAAATGCAGATTTTCTTTGGTTTTGGGTCGAAAACAAAGGTTCATCAGAAGGGTGTCTCTGGTTGTGCCTTGGGACAGAATGCGAGATTTCATTTGCAGTCCAGGCATGAGTGGTTATCTTGTTGGAAAAACTTCATGCTTCATTCATTAGTGCCAGGGCAAGGCCACAGTGGTCTCCAGTGACCATGCAGACTCGCTCACAGGTCATCTGTACAAAGTCATTTGAAAGGCAAAACTTCTTAAGAGGTCTTCAACTTCATCTTCACAATGATTGTAGTATGAGGAAGCTGAAAATAAGTCTTGAAGATGTAAGGGGTATTAAAATGTTATGCTTTAATCGGTCCTGAAGATGTCCCCGGTAGGTTTTGAGTCCTGAACACATCCTCAACATGCCTCTAGTGCAGCCACATCCTCACTGGGTCTCTAGTCCTGAAGACATTCCCAATAGGTTTCTAGTCCTGGAGAATTTGCCACTAAGTCTTTAGTCCTGAACACGGCCACAACAGGGCTCTAGTGCAGCACACATTCTTAATATATCTCTAGTCTTGAAGACATCCCGGACAGGTCTCTAGTCTTGAAGTCGTTGGCAATAGGCCTCTAAGCCTGAAGACATCCCCAAAAGGTCCTGAAGACGTCCCCAGAAAGTCTCTAGTCCTGAAGAAGTCCAAAAGAAGTATCCAATCATGAAAATGTCCCCAACAGGTCTCTAGTCTTGAACACGTCCCCAACAGGTCTCTAGTCTTGAACACGTCCCCAACAGGTCTCTAGTTCTGAAGATGTCCCCAACAGGTCTCTAGTTCTGAAGGTGTCCCCAAATGGTTTATAGTCATGAAGATGTTCCAGATCAGTCTGTAGGCCTGGAGATGTTCCCAACAGGTCTCTAGTCTTGAACACGTCCCCAACAGGTCTCTAGTCCTAAAGACGTCCCCAACAGGTCTCTAGTTCTGAAGGTGTCCCCAAATGGTTTATAGTCATGAAGATGTCCCAGATCAGTCTGTAGGCCTGGAGATGTTCCCAACAGGTCTCTAGTTCTGAAGACATCCCCAACAGGTACCTAGTCCTGAAGAAGTCCCAATAGGTCTCTAGTTCTGAAGGTGTCCCCAAATGGTTTATAGTCATGAAGATGTCCCAGATCAGTCTGTAGGCCTGGAGATGTTCCCAACAGGTCTCTAGTTCTGAAGACATCCCCAACAGGTACCTAGTCCTGAAGAAGTCCCAATAGGTCTCTAGTTCTGAAGGTGTCCCCAAATGGTTTATAGTCATGAAGATGTCCCAGATCAGTCTGTAGGCCTGGAGATGTTCCCAACAGGTCTCTAGTTCTGAAGACATCCCCAACAGGTACCTAGTCCTGAAGAAGTCCCAATAGGTCTCTAGTTCTGAAGGTGTCCCCAAATGGTTTATAGTCTTGAAGATGTCCCAGATCAGTCTGTAGGCCTGGAGATGTTCCCAACAGGTCTCTAGTTCTGAAGACATCCCCAACAGGTAACTAGTCCTGAAGAAATCCCCAATAGGTCTTTGGTCCTAAACATGTCATTAAACATGGTTTTTGGGGTGGACAAACAGATAAATCTATACACTGTACCAGACCTTTACTATGATGTAAAACTAGGACACATTTCTTTCTTCAACAGCTCAGTACCAGTGAGCTCTTAGTGACAGTTTTGGGTAAAACTGAATATACTGTACTGAATAGTGTTTTGACATACGAGATGTAAATGTGTGTTTAGCTTTCTGTTCCTAACATACTGCACAAAGACCTGTGTTTGCATTGCAAATAATAAAAATCAATGAACAATTCATCGTATTATCTATATTGCAAAAGGAACATGTACACAGTATGACCTGAAAATGCGTTTTCTTTACACAGGTGTGTGTGGAAGAGACAGGGAGAGACAGAGAGAGAGACAGAGAGACACTTGAGACTTGACTATTGCAAGAAATTGCACCTGATCCTGTAACATCCTGTCCGTCAAGATGGAGGAAGCACAAATCTGTATTGAAAACAGACTATTTAGTGAACACGCTAGGGTTTCGTGTATTTCGGAGAGAAAATGACGAGTGTGAGGGAAAAGATTTCAAGTTGCATTAAAGAGGAAATAAGCTCACATAACCTGGTTATTTTCATCAACGGTCTCGTGAACATCTGGCTCAGTAATCTCTCTTAAATTAAACTCCAAGCCGTAGAGAGGACTGAGTGATGCAACTTTTTATTAAAGCGTGGTCTGGCCGGGATCTGCCCCACTGAGCAGCACTTAACGCACTTAAACGAAGAGTTTCTCTGTCTCACTTTTATTCACTAGGCGTGTCATTTAGCACAGTGGCTTTGAGACACACACACACACACACACACACACACACACACACACACACACACACACACACACGTAAAGAGTGTGTCCCTTTTGGCCAATTAAACAGGTCATTTACCAAATGGTGAAAAACATGTCATGGTGATGAGAGTCCGTGTCATTTGATGTACACTCCGTTACAGCCTTCATCATCATCATCATCATCATCATCATCATGGCCTTTCTGTACTGATCATTACTACATAGAACCTTAGGATAACAACGGGAGAACTCGCATACATGATGAAATACTATTAGGGAACAATGAGGAAGAAATTAATTCACTGGAGACACTGGAGTCTGATGAAAATCTCTGGAAACGTTATGTGAATATTAGACGTTCGAATGGCTGGGGTAAGATTTATTTCTAACAAAGAATGTATTTATTTTTAAATCGCAGAGCTGTGCATAAAATCACAAAAGTTAAAAGTTCAGATCAAACATCAGAAAGGATAAGGAAAGATTATGACGTGGTAACCGCGTCCATGCCAGACGCACTGAAGCTGCTGAACTCCTGAGATTTTTGCATAAAAATCTATCATAAATCAGCTCGAAAGATAAAAGTAAGTTTGAAAAGTAAAACTACTTACCTTTAAATGAGATCAAGATTATTAAACATGATTATTTTGGAATCATCCAGTATTTATTTAACTTTAAAAAATGTTTTTAACGTTTGCTTTCATTGGCGTTTTAAATATAATTTTACCATAAATTAAGATCAAATTAAAAAAAATCCATATTACACTGTAATAACAATGATGAAGGTGTCCAATATATACAGAAATCTCATTTGAACAGTTGATTTGGAGATGCATCTGCTACTTATGCTCCGTAAAGCCTTCGTAACTGCTCTGATTTCTGAGGCTGATGACTCTAAATGAACTTCTCCTCTTGCAGCAGAGGTACGTTTCGGATTTTGTTTTCTTGGGAAGGTCTCCATGAGAGCCAGTTTCTTCATGGTTGATGCTTGATGGCGTTTGCAACCCATGTTGCACTTGACAACACTGTTCTTGCAAAGTACTATTCCAGACCCGGAGTGGCAACAACTGCAATCAAGTGTTTTTACAATAACTGGCAATGAGTCTTTCACTCTATCGCTGTGGAGGAATTTTGGCCCGCTCTTCTTTGCAGAATTGGTTTAATTCAGCCACCTTGGAGGGTTTAACCTGTTTAAGGTCATGCCACAGCATCTCAATCGGATTTAAGTCCGGACTTTGACTAGGCCGCTCCAAGACCTTAGTTTTATTTTTATTTTTTGAGGCTTTTTTTTTTTTTATTTTGGATTTTTCCCCGATTTTCTCCCTAATTTAGTTGTGTCCAATTCCTCTCCGTCACTAGGGGGCTCCCACATTAAGGCTACTACTACCACTCAGCCGGGAGGGCCGAAGACTATCACGTGTTTCCTCCGAACCACGTGACGCCAGCCGACCGCATCTTTTCGAACTGCTCGCTCGCGCACCGTTGGGGGCGGCGTAACACACTCGGAGGACGGCGCTATCCGCTCCCTCCGCTGCGCGAGCTCACAGACGCCCCTGACTGGCTGTAGAGCCGTGATTAATGTCGGAGCACTATGTACCTCTCATCCCTCCCCTCTGAGAGAGCTCGGCCAATCAGCTCTCTCTAGACCTCCGGCTGCGAGAGGTTACAGCACCACCCGGGATTCGAACTAGCGATCTCCGGATGATAGGGCGAGCGCTTTAACCACTGCGCCACTCGGAGGCCGAGCCTTTTTTTTTTTTAACTGATCTTGATGATCTCGATCATTAAATGTATCAAAGATGAAAAAAAAAAAATTCGGGGGGGGTAATACTTTTTCACAGCACTGTATAAAGACAAAAAAGATCACGATTAGAACGTTTGAAAATGACTTTAAAACAATAATTGGAATGAACTAAATCAACTGAGAAACCTGTTCAGCACACTAGTGTCTGATGTGCGTGGACAGAAATGCCCAGGTGATCAGTTGGAGCTGACGGAAGGCTTTCAGTTGGATGGGCTAACAACAGCAGGAGATCACACTGGGAGGAGTCTGAAGTGCCCGCCGTTTCTTGTTTTGTTTGCTCGTGTTATCTTTCTCAGTATGAAAACCGTGTGCGCAGTGTGAATAATTTCATCTGTGAGTCAGCGCTGGCAGCTTGATTAAATATTGCAGCAGTAATAACGCGACTGTAAACGCAGTGTCAGGACCGGTGTCGAGTATCGCCTGATATTACTGAAAAATCCTGGACGAGAACGAGTGTACAGGAATTACACAGCCGTGCTAACACGGAGAGCTCAGGGCTCTGTTGTTCATGTGGGACTGGGTCACGGGGATTAGGATACGTCTGTCATTCAGCATTACGCTGTCTGGCGCTGCGATGCTGCACCCGAGCATGACTTTAGGAAGGATTGGAGCTTATAGATGGCCTTGGATAGAAGCGTGTGTTTTCTCTTGAATAGGTTTCATTAGTTGGCCGAAATGGGAAAAATGATCAGAGGTATTTATTGGGGAGCGAAATGGGATGATTGCACTTCGAAGGAGTTTATTTTTTCCTTTTCAAGTCAGTGAATCACACCAGGGCTTCGCATTAGGTCAGGTTGAAACACTAAATGTAAACATGAGGAAACCCAGAACATCCATACCGATGCTGCTGTTGGATATCATGCTCATTTCCTTGACTTGGCAGTGATTTACAGATTTTTCAGACACCGAAATCCGTTACTGTATAAACCTTTGTACAGCACTGAAATGAAAGTGATCTGGATGTAATTCATGACACTGCTTTGTGAAAATATCAAGAGAAAGAACTATGGCATTCTCCTGCCATAGTTTCATGTATCTGTAATTGAGTAGTTTTATTAAAGAATATTTTTTACTTTCACACTGCACCAAAATACAGCAAATTTCTCCGCTTTTACTTAGCTACATTTCGCCATGGCATGGCATTATCTGGCGGCATGGTGGTGTTGTGGTCGCCTTGCACCTCCAGGGTCCAGGTTCGATTCCCACGTCGGGGTCTGTGTGCATGGAGTTTGCACGTTCTTCTAATTCTTGGTGAGTTTCCTCCGGGTACACCGGTTTCCTCCCACAGTCCAAAGACATGCAGGTTAGGCTAACTGGCGTTCCCAAATTCCCAATGTTGCCCAGAGGTCCTCCCATGGTTGTGAATAAACGCAGTGGATGTGGATGGATTGCATTAACTAACCACAGTTTTGTGTTAGTATTTTAAGTGCCACCTGCTGGCTATTGTGTTATTTATGTATTGTGTTATAGCAAAATATTGTATCGTATTTTTTAAAAAAATCAAAAATTAAAATCTAAAAAGTATATATTTTTTACAATCATCAGGGTATTTTTTTTTCTTCGCTTTTTAAATCCTAAATAATGATTTTTGTAATTTTTTATTTCATTCTGTTGATGTGACCCCTTTGATTTTCTTTTGTTAGAGAATTGATGTGTATTAATGTGTATTAAAATATCAAATGATTTAATATACACAATTTGATTTTAGGATCCAGTGCTTTATTTTTATTTCATGTTTAGAATAAAGCGTTAAGTCTACACTGCAAGCAGCCTTTAGGGTACTTTTTTCTTTTTTTTATTTACTTGTCTGGAGTTTTTTTTTTTTTGGGAACCTTTTATCACATTGCATGTCTCCCATTTCCTAACTGTTCCACATGGTTTCCGATCTCACCCTTCCTGGAGTGTTTTCCCTGTCCTGTCACCCGACTCTGATCATTTGGAGCTCTTTGTGAGAGAGAGGGGGGGGGGGGGGGGGGGGGGGTGAGACTGCTGTGCACTGGGATTCCTAGAACATGATGAAGGGAAAATCTTTTTGTTTTTGGGGATGTTTTTACTTCTTTTTTAACTCCCTTATCCCTTGGTGCATTTCTTTGAATGCGAGGAAGCTTCCCACTTTATGCATAACCAGAAAGCTGGTTCCTGTCGGGTTTCCATGGCACCAGGCGAGATGGCCTCAATCCCTGCTGTGCGGAAGGGTCGAAAGGGAAGGGGCGGTCCTGAACTAGTGCACCGCTAGCTAATAGGATCTGACAGGCGTGCCGGAGACCATCACGCATCCAGGGCAAGCTAGGCTGCAGCTGATCCACTCACAGCCGCAGCCTAGAGCTAAAATGGCTACAGAATTCTCACAACAAGTGAAGAAAAGGCAGTTGAACCCAGGAACAAACATACGTCAAGGGTTAGATCTCTGTCCTAAGGGCAATATGAATACATATGAATTCGGTCTACGAGTAGGAACAGAAAAGTGGGTCACCTTTTGAGCTGGTTCTAGATCTAATATGGCCTTATGAAATGCTACATTTACATGATGGCACTTTCTCGATTATTGAGATATAGGTAGATTTGCATAATTTGGTTTTGATTTGGTCTAACCTGCATTGTACATCCAACCGCACAGCTGCTTTTGCTATAATGAAGGTAAGGTCCTCGGTATTACATGGACATCCAAAACTGATTACAAGATTATTTAACTTTTGTGTTTTGTGTTCAAAACTCATTATAAATGTTGTCAATCAATTGAGCTGACCCTGCACTTAACTGGGATACGCAAAAACAATATTTCACTGTGCTGTAAGGTACACGTGACAAATAGCATCACTCTCACTCACTCATCGTCTATACCGCTTTATTCTGTATTCTGGGTTGCGGGGATCTGGAGCATAACCCAGGAGGTTTAGGGCACGAGGCGGGGTACAAACGGGGGACACACACAGCATAATCTGCAGATCTTTGGACTGGAGTACCCGGAGGAAACCCACCAAGCACGGGGAAACCATGCAAACTCCATGCACACAGAGACGGGAATAGAATCTGGACCCTGGAGGTGCAAGGCGACAGTGCTAACCCCTACACCACTGTGCCGCCATATATGTGGGTGTAACAGGCAATTGCCTATCCTCCCCTGATTCTGCTAACGGCAAGTTATTATTTTTATTAATAGTAGCGTGTTTGTTACAGTGGCGCCCAACGTGGGGCCATCAGAGTTTTCTTTTTTTGTGTATTGTGTATATTATACATTGCTACATAGTTGGTGTTAGCTGTTACCTACCTAGCCATTCTCCTATACCATCTTACCCTCCGCAAAACACACACTCAAGGGTTTGGTTAATCACACTGTTTATTAAAATTAAATTGGGGCAAAATATGGCCGAGTCCGATGCACGAGCTGAGGAGGGGATGGGAGCACATGTCTTCATTGCAGGCCCTTTCGTGACGCATCATAAGCTCATGCAATATGAAGGCCCACAAGGTGATGATGGGGTAGAGCCACCGCTCACTGATGAACCGCTGCCTCCACCTCCTCCTCCCGTCGATGCTGAAGACGCCCCAAGCCTCATCTCAATGGTGCTAGCAGCCCGCCTCGGCCAGCTAGAAACGGCTCTGCAGGCGCTGGAAGACAATCTCACCCGGCGAATGGGTGAGCTGTCGGATCAGGTGGGTGAGCTGCAACGCATCCACAACACCGAGGTATTAACCTACCAATGTAAACTGGAGAATGCTCAGGAGGAGATGCAACAACTGTGTCAGACAGTGAAAAGGCAGTGTGAGGAGCAATTGAACAATGTAGGCCGCTCCATGGTGGAATGCATGAAGAGGCGAGACTCACAGTTGAAAGCCATGATGAGTGCGCAACCGGTCGCTACTGCCACTCCTCATCCTCCCTCTCTCAACAGCTGCTCACACCCTCCTAATTTCAAACCACCTGTGAAGCAAGTCTCCCTGTATGTGGCCAATCCATTACCCTCAGTGTCTGATGCCTCCAAATCCGACATCTCCAGCTTAGTCAGCAACGCTTCTCTGTCAGAGGAACACAAGTATCAGTTGCAGGAGCTGTTGTTAGAGTGGCCGACAGTGTGCACTGACCGAATTGGCCACACTAAGGCAATAACCCACCACATTTACACCACCGACGAAAGACCAGTCAGGAAAAAGGCTTACCCTGTCCCTGTCCACAAACAGCAAATTGTGGAGGAAGAGGTCGCCAAGATGCTGGAAGCTGGTATCATTAGACCGTCCACATCGCCGTGGCGCCGCCCCGGTCATGCTGGTGGGAAAAAAAGATGGTGGGACCCGTTTTTGTGTGGACTTTAGAGCCCTCAACAGCAAAACACCACTAGATGGATTCCCTATGCCCCAGGTCCACGAAATCTTGGAGTCACTCTATGGGACTGCCGTGTTCAGCTCCTTAGACCTGCGTAGTGGGTATTGGCAGGTGGAGATGCATCCTGACAGCATTCCTAAAACAGCGTTCGTCACAAAGAACAACCAATACGAGTTCCTCCGTCTTCCCTTTGGCCTGAAAAATGCAGGAGCAACTTTCCAGAGACTTATGACTTCGGTTTTGGCAGAAGCCATAGGAAAGTATTGCTTTGTCCACATTGATGACATTGTTGTTTACTCAAAGGACATCACTTCTCACCTTAACCACCTCCGACAAATATTTGCACTTCTTGAAGCTGCTGGTCTCACAGTCAACTTGAAAAAATGCAACCTCTGTCAGACATCCCTCTCCTTTCTGGGACACATCATATCGGCTGAAGGCATAAAAACTGAAAAAGCCAAGGTAGCAGCTATACAAACTTACCCCGTTCCCTGCAGCCTGAAGGAGCTACAGCGCTTCCTAGGTCTGGCTGGTTGGTACCACCGTTTCATCCCCCACTTCTCAGAGCGTGCTGCTCCTTTACATGCTCTGAAGAAGAAAGGAGCCAAGTGGGTATGGACTTCTGAATGCCAGTCAGCCTTTGAGGATCTGAGAACAGCTCTTCAAGATACACCAGTTTTAACAGCTCCAGACTTCAGCCGCCCCTTCAAGGTGCAGACAGACGCCAGCAACATTGGCCTGGGTGCAGTACTCACCCAAGATCACGAAGATGGGGAACACGTGATCGCCTATGCCTCCCGGCTGCTACATGGGGCGGAAAGCAGGTATTCAGCATCAGAGAAAGAATGTCTGGCTGTGGTGTGGGCTGTGGAGAAATGGCGTCAGTATCTGGAAGGCAAAGCTTTTACCATCATCACAGACCATGCTGCTTTAACCTGGGTTTTTAATCAGCCGAACCCCTCCTCACGTCTAACCCGCTGGGTACTCAGGCTGCAGGCGTTTGAGTTCATAGTTCAGTACCGTAAGGGGCAATGCAACGTCGTTCCTGATTCCCTGTCACGGCGCTGGGAGGGAGAAACCACGAACGCCCATCTGGCAGTACATCGAGGCAACGATCTGCAGTGGGGTTTTCCCTGTGACTGGGAGGAGCTGGAGAAGGCCCAGAAGGCGGATGAGACGCTTCATGCATTGTGGAAAGAGGCAAGGTTAGATCCTGACGTTAAAAAAATACATTACTGCATAATAAATAATTTTCTCTATCGGCAGATCCCCAAACAGGACGAGTGTAGTCTCCTCCAGCTGGTCATCCCAACATTGCTGCGACCGCAATATCTACAGTACGCCCATGACAACCCTCTTAGCGGTCATCTGGGGCGGATGAAGACACTGCGGAGGCTGCTGGAGGTCGCCTATTGGCCGGAGATATGCCGAGATGTCTGGGAATATTGTAAGAACTGTGTTACCTGTCAAAAATACAAACCTCGCATTAGTAAGCTGGCGGGATTACTACAAAGCACACCTGTGGTAGAACCTGGTTTTATGTAGGGGGTGGACCTCATGGGTCCTTTTCCACGTTCATCCCGGCTCAACGAACATCTACTGGTGGTCGTGGATTACTGCAGCAAGTGGGTCGAGATGTTTCCTTTAAGGACAGCAAAGGCTCACAACATAGCCAACATTTTAACTAGGGAAATTTTCACACGGTGGGGCACTCCAGCTTACCTGGTTTCGGATAGGGGTCCGCACTTCACGTCCCAGCTACTCAACTCCATCTGTCGGCAATGGGGCGTCACCCAGAAGCTCACCACCGCATACCATCCCCAGACCAACATCACAGAACGGACGAACCGGACATTAAAATTCATGATCGCAGCATTCGTCAAAGAAAACCACAAGCAGTGGGACCAATGGCTTCCTGAGTTCCGATTTACTATCAACACAGCCTGGCAGGAAAGCACTGGCTTCACCCCGGCAGAAATAGCACTGGGACGCAAGCTAAAGGGACCACTGGAGAGAATGCTGCATCGCACCACCTCACCTGATCATCCTGCCTATTCCACAGTGGAGCGTCAGGAAGCTCTGTTCCAGGTTGTACGAAGCAACGTGGCCCATGCCCAGGAACGCCAGGGGAAATACTACAACCTTAGGCGACGAGCTGTCACATACAGTGTGGGCGACCATGTGTGGGTTCGTGCTTTTCCTCAGTCTCGGGCGGAGGACTCGCACATGGCCAAACTAGCTCCAAAATGGAAGGGACCGGCTAAAATAATTAAGGTTCTTAATAAGGTCAACTACCAGGTGCAACTGGTTAATCAAGCTGGGCCATTCACGGTCCATGTGGTGAACTTAAAGCCCTTTTTCGGCGAAGTCACGCCTTCTTCCGAGGGGGAGGGGGTGTAACAGGCAGTTGCCTATTTACGGGGCTCCCGGCCTGCGGGGGCGCTGTGGGAGCCATTTACCTTAATTCAATAAAAGAAGAAGAAAGGCTGGGTTAGGTAAGAGCAGCCATTACCCCAGCCAAAGCAAAAGCTAAAGCCGCTAATTGTAAACCCAAGTGTGGGATAGCCTTGTCCGACACGCATGTGAGTATTTTATGGATTTTAAAATGTTTGTTTGTGTAAAACCCGCCGAGGCATGTATATCATACTTGGCTTTGCTTATTTTACATTTTACATTTATTTATGTTTGGACTTGCGTGAGAGCAGAGCAAGGCTCGTCCAGGGACGACATCGCCGTTATAAAACTTTGTGTGGAAAAGAGCTCAGAGACTCGGGGTGTGTGTGTGTGAGTGTGAGGGTAGTGGATGATATTGGGAGCGAACGGAGTGACACTGTAAATAAATGTATATACACTTTTGGCTACATAAATATTAATCTCTGGTGGTCCTTATCCTCCCCTGATTCTGCTAACGGCAAGTTATTATTTTTATTAATAGTAGCGTGTTTGTTACATGACAGATATCTTATTAATGTGCATTGTTGGAATACAGAAATGCATGACAGACTGGTTAGAGGAAACAGATTATTATTATTTTTTTATAATATCTTAAACATTAACATTGAACAAATGTTACATTAAAATCTCTTGAATGGGACCGGCACTGCATGCCGTGGCTGGGTAATATGGGGTGTGGCAACCCGCTGACAGTGGGGCTTGAACCCAGATCCTCAGATCCCAAAACCAACAGCCTAGAGCCTTGGGTATCTCGCAGATGTTTTTTTTTATTTTATTTTTTTATAATAAAACTTGTCGTTCAGCACACCTGTGATATTTTCTCAGTTCATCTTGTTATCAGCACCTAATGTGCCACCCACACTTATGGAAAGTCATTAGGGTCAAACATTAAAAAAGAAATGAACCCCCAGCCTTTTTTCCATAATATCCCTACTTCTACTGCTCTGAACCAGGTTTAAAGACTAACAAAAACTAAGAGATTTAGCACTTCTTCCATTTCTTCCATTAGTCTGTAGACTTCTAATATGCCAAAGTCTACACAACCAAACACGTTGTGGTGTCCAGAGATCACCAAAGTTGAACTTTACATCGACTTTTGTTTGCGGTATTAAATGGCAATTGGGTTCCTCTGACCTTTCCTTATTCTCCTCATCTTAGTATCGTTAGCTTAAACAGCTTAGATGATAACTGCTTCCAGAGTGGACATCAACTATTTTCCACTCATCACGACTCTAGTGGTGGAGGTGGGCGGTGTATTTGTGCTGGAGGAGTGGCGGCGGCTTTGGAGTGCAGACCAGAAGATAAAGATCTGAGCTGGACTTGATGCTTTCCTGTCTCTAAGAGGTAGTGGTGGTCAGTTTGCATTGCTTCCGAGATATTTTCTTGGTGATTATGGTGGAGGCCATGAAAGTGTGGAGGTGGTGGTGGAGGATTTGCATATTACCTCTGCGATGTTTTCTTGGTGATGGTGGACGTGGAGAAGATGAGGATGTGGACTCGGCTTGATGCGGTCCTGGCTATTATATTAGCCAGATAATAAGATACAAGATATTTTCTTGGTGGTGGTGGTGATGGTGTAGGGTGGACGTGTCATGGTAGTGGTGGTGGGTTTGCATTGCAAACCAAATAATAAAGATCTGGACTTGGCTTTTTTGCCTCCGAGATATTTTCTTGGTGATGGTGGTGGAGGAGGTGTGGAGTTAGTGGTGGTAGAGGCTGCGCTGCAAACCAGAAGGGACATAAAGATAAATAAAAGTGCTCTAAAAGCTGAAGCTGCTCACAAACATCCGCAGACGGAAACGCAAACCACCAGGGGCGGCAAGAAAGACACAGACATGGCTTAGACGTATCTGGGTCACATTTCCCGCACTTCATAGCATCAGGTGGGAAAAGTGGGTACGTCCTTCCTTTGTTGGGCACTCACGAACATTATAATGCACTCACCCTGGCCACTCTCTCGCTCTGTCTCGCGCTCTTTCTATGTCCTGACAAAGCTCCCTGGAGAGTCAATTTGTGCGCAGTGCTTGAAAAGAATCAAAGTACGGAGCGGGGCGGGGTCGAGCGAGCATCGGAGAGGGGGGGGAATTATTCCAGGCCTGTTTTCGTTTTCATCTCCTGCCACTTCTAGAGCGTCGAGTCCATGTTTCGCCTTTGTTCAAACCGGCGCGGTTCTGTTGAAGTGAAGGGTTTCCACCATAAGGGACACATTAAAGGAGCCGCAGATCTGAGCAGACGGCCTCTTTTACATGCCAGTGTGGAACATGTCGGGTTTTTCTCTCGTCA
This sequence comes from Clarias magur, assembly GCA_013621035.1. Taxonomy (NCBI): domain Eukaryota; kingdom Metazoa; phylum Chordata; class Actinopteri; order Siluriformes; family Clariidae; genus Clarias; species Clarias magur. Next base: position 117,347 of record QNUK01000655.1, on the reverse strand, counting down.
TCTTTTTGCTCGGGAATATGATTTGCTGAAATGAAGCCGGTTAAGCGTTGGCAGCCTGGTTCTCCGCAGCCCTGACTCTGAGGGAAGCTCCGCTGGGAAATATGATTGATTGCATGGAAGTTATATTCACCTTTTCGTCTTCGACGGTCATAATAATCTCATGTAGTAGCAAACTGGACCAGCTGGAGACAAAAAAATGCCTTGTTAACGGACACAGGCTCCATTTATATTTCATGGATAGCATGGGCAGATTCTCCCATTTTTGAGTTGCTGCTGTGACAGATTTAAAAAAAAATAGATAAAAAAAAATCTCATCATTTTGTTTCATTTTTAGTATCACTTTAACATTATGTTTATCGTTATGCAATCAGTTCAGCAGGTAATTATAAATCCCAACATGCATAAAATCAGGTGTTTTAGTTCAGGGCAAACGACCCATGTAGCGTCATGGCGCTTTCATTAGCCACTTCTGCTTTTCAGCCTCCAGCTCCCTCCTTTCGCTTTCCGTCAGCTCGGATCAGCTCATACGTTCCCGAGGTGTCAGATGGAAGCCTGTGTTTATACTCAGTCTGGCTCATCATAGTTGTAGTTCAAGTTCACCGAAAAGTCCATAACTGATAATGAAGTATTATATATGGGTAATGTAGTGATCCACTGATAAATGATTGAGGAATAGTTCTGGTGCAAGTGCGCATCAAGTGTTCGGAGCTTGAACACAATTTTCAGCTTTTGCGATATTTAAAGTAAGAGATTTAAAGTAAAAGCACTCTCATAGTTCTCGTTCTCATAGAATACGTGCTCGCTCCTTATTCAGCGTTTCGCTTGCTTTTATTATTATTATTTTTTTTAAGTATTGAGAAGGACTACTCTGAGAGTTTGTTCTTTGATGCGTGATTGCTTTTATCTTCTCCCCTCTGCGAGCTCAGCAGGTGCTTTTTTGCATACATTGGCCACAACTCAACAAATGGTTGCTCTCAGTTTGACCGAGATGAAAGACAACTAAATAATACATTATCACTTTAAAGGACCTTGCGTGCAGGTTGCATAATTTACTGTACGATCGAGAACTTTGAATGGCGAAGGTTCTAGTGAACACATGACCCTATGATGAGAAGTCTGGCGGTTCTGACGAAAACTCACTAACTAAAGCCTGGTCACGCAGCCATAATATGCTTATAAATAGTCACCATTTAAAATGTCATCCTTTCTGTCAGTCTGTATCATAGTTTATATTTCTCCATGCAATCTTTCTTTATTTCTATCTTTATCTGTCTTTCTTTCTTTCATTCTTTTATAGTGAATGCCTATAGGAATAAGTAATCATTCATCATCTATATAACGTATCCTGAACAGGGTAACAGGGGCCTGGAGCCTATCCCAGGAGACTTTGGGCACGAGGCAGGGTACAGCTTGGACAGGGTGCACACAATTTAGGACAATTTTGGCAAAATGGGAACGCTTTATCTGTATGTCTTGGAGGAAACCGTAGTTCCGAACCTTTGACCCTGGAGGTTCGTGGCCACAGGGCTAAACATTATGCCCACTGTGCATAGTTTATGTAATAAGTTATTGTTTATAGAATAAAATGAAAGTAATGAATTGAAGAACAAGATTAAGTGGGAAACCACACAGTTTCCCAATTCAGACTGTTTGGTGTGCATCTGTACTTGACCTAATCAAAAAGTCTCGGGAGCAAAAGTTTTTTTTTTTTTTTTTTTGTGCTGATGGGAACTGAAGGTCAGATGAAGTGAAACAAAGAATATTCACATTCTGAATGTACTTGAAATGTTTGCTGCATTCATTCATTCATTCATTCATTCATTCATATTAGGTTAAGACTTTATTCCTATTCAGGATCTTACCTCTCCAACTTTACTTTGAGTAACGTTTTTTCTAGGGCTCTACTTGACTGGACACGAAATACATACAATATATGCAATCGAGTATTTTAATATCCTAGATTACATTCATACATTTAACATATTTCTTTCTTTGCTCTTTCCTTGTTTTCCAGGACTGAGTGCGTCAAGGCCTTTCTTCAGTCTTGTAGAGACGTCTGTGTTTCTGAAGCGTCAGACAGTAAGTGTGACCAGCACCTGAGATCTCCCTCCAGACCCTCAGCATGGAAAGAGCTGCCATTTCCACTCCACTGCTCTCCATCTGGCTCCTTCTGATTGCATGTCACTGTTCCCTGGCATCGACATTCTGCCCGGCGCAGTGTGTTTGTGAAACACGGCCATGGTACACCCCTCAGTCTGTGTACCATCAGGCCAAGACTGTGGACTGTAACGAACTCCATCTAAGCACTATCCCACGAAACATATCGTCTGACACTCAGGTGCTGCTTCTCCAGAGCAACAACATCTCCGTGGTGACTTCAGAATTGCGGACTCTTGTCAATCTCACCGAGTTGGACCTCTCTCAGAACCACTTCACACAAATCCAAGATGTTGGTCTGGGCAACTTAACCCAACTGGTCACCCTTTACTTGGAGGAAAATCAAATTAAAGAACTGCCTGATTTCTGCATGAAAGATTTAGTCATCTTGGAGGAGCTTTATATAAACCACAACCAGATCTCCTCAATTGGCCCACATGCCTTTTCTGGCTTAGGGAACCTGCTTAGGCTCCATCTAAACTCAAATAAATTGGTGGCTATTGATAGTCAATGGTTTGGATCGCTTCCAAATCTGGAGATCCTTATGATAGGTGAGAACCCTATACTTGGATTGGAAGACATGAACTTTCGCCCACTTTCTAAACTACACAGTTTGGTACTAGCTGGCATGGGCCTCAGGGAAATACCTTCCGGAGCTTTTCAAGGACTGGAATACCTAGAAAGTCTCTCATTTTTTGATAATAAACTGACAGAAGTGCCCAGAGACTCACTGCGTGCTCTGCCGAACCTTAAGTTCCTTGACCTCAACAAGAATCCTATTGTGGTTGTTCGGGGAGGTGATTTCCAGGACTTTGCCCACTTGGAGGAGCTTAGCATGAACAACATGGACGATCTTGTGGCTGTGGAAAGAAATGCATTTTCTAACCTCCCGCAGATGGCCAAGTTGGAGGTCTACAACAACCCTCGTCTTTCCTATGTTGACCGCGAGGCATTCCGCGGCATGGCAAGCTTGCGCACTTTGCTGTTCCACAACAATGACCTCACCCTCCTTCCACATGAGGTTTTGGCTTCCTTTCCCAACCTGGATGAGGTCAGCCTCCATAGTAACCCCCTCAGGTGTGATTGCCTCTCGATATGGGGGCCAGTCTTTAGTAACCAGTCAAGTCTCAAGCTTCTGGAATCCAAGATCACTATGTGTGCCTCTCCTCCAAACCTGGCAGGGCACTCTCTCCAGGAAGTGGTGTCAAATACTTGGGACTCGGCAAGCAACACCTGTCTGCCAGTTATCTCCTTGAACATTTTACCTCTCAAGCTCAACGTCACAGCTGGTCAGCCCCTGACGCTTAACTGCCGTGCCGTGGGTGACCCTGTCCCTCAGTTTTACTGGGTAACCCCAACAGGGGATAAAGTCACCTCAGAAGTTGTATCCCCAGCGCTGAATGAGGGTAACAATGGCATGAAAAAGCACAGGTTGCAGGACCAAGGTGCTTTGGAGATCCTCAATGTTGAGCCAGGGGACACTGGTTTATATACCTGTGTGGCATGGAATACCGAAGGTGCGGACACCCGGAGTGTCTCTGTGTTTGTAGACAAGAGTAATTGGCATGATGACCAGCATAAAGCCAACCAACAAGGGGAACGGAACACCACTGGAGCCCTGGTTATCCTTGCCAAAGTCATCCATGCACAATCTGTCGTGCTTGAATGGAAAGTTTACCCAACTACCCATGTCGCCAGCCATGAGATTCCACAACCCAAGTGGCTCAGCGCCACTATGAGAATCAACAACCCTCACATTAGCTACACGGCAAAGGTCCCGGTGGACGTCCAAGAATACAACCTCACTCACCTATTACCCTCAACTGAGTACCAAGTCTGCCTGACCATGGCGTCGACAGAGCAGCAAACTCAGCAGTCCTGCATCAATGTCACCACCAAAGAAGCCAGCTTTGCTGTGGAGATAGTCGCCCAACCGAGCAACGTTGCCTTGGCAGCGGTGATGGGCTCCATGTTCGCCATCTGTATCATGGCACTGCTGGTCTTTTACATGGGAAGACGTATAAAGCAGAAGTCCTGCCATCACTCGTTGAAGAAGTACATGCAACACGCCACCTCGATTCCCCTCAACGAGCTCTACCCACCGCTCATCAACCTGTGGGAGAACGAGACGGAGAAAGAGAAAGAAGGCTCCGTTGACCCTCAAAGCTCACAGATAGACACCTCAAAGACATACATGTGGTAGTTCAGTGTAGGAGGTATAGAAATACGAAAAAGGACACTTTAAACAAAGTATGTATGGTGCTGTAAATAGATGATAATTTTACGTAGGTACTTACTGAGATGTCATTGTGAAAGATGTATTTTTAGATCGTATAACCCTCCATAGCCGCGCACACACTCGTGCATGGTTGTGAAGTGGTTATATACAGAGTAGAATTTTTAAAAGTGCCCAGCCAAACCACACCCCTGCAATAATCTCTTACGTTTCTGTGAACAGTTTGACATTAAGCATGCCGATATATGAATTATTTGTATAATTTATGAATCATGGAAACATTAATATCTGTCACGGGTCTGAACCAAAACCTCGTCGTCACTGCACAGGTTGTTGAGTCACGGTTGCATCTATTTTGGATTTCTTGCATGGTGTTCTTGCATGCCGTTTTCAGTTAGTGGTTAGAAAGTAGCTTTGTTTTTGTTTTGTTTTGTTTTTTCTCACTGCGAAGATGCGAGAAAGTGGAAAGCACACACCTTCTGTATCCATTCCAATGTTTATTACCTGCACCGAATTCACAAACTTAATCTGCCAGCTGTTGTGAAAATCGCTGTTACCTGCAACTAATTCGCTGTCAAGCATAATTAATAATTGCTACAGCAACAACGCAGCTACTGTATACTCTTCCGTAGTCCCTTTTTACTTTTGGGCCTCACTTTTGAAGTGCGTATTTCTGAACGTAGATCTTTGTAATATTACTTAAGATTACTTTTCGTTTTTTCACCTTAATTATGAGGTCTCACATGGAAGCCTGGTGTATTTTTTATCTATTTATTTCTTTTGGTAGAAAACACCTCTTTTCTGTCACGTATAGAAAAATCAAAGAACAAAGGTTTATGAATAATTGAATGGCGAGACATATTCAATTAAGCTAATGAGATATTTAGCTTACAGTAGAAGGGCGTAGCTTTTTATAATACGTTATCCTCCGTTTTCCGTGTAAATAATCACCAAATTCTCAAAGTATACTAAAAAAAATAAAAAATAAAAAATTCTGCTTGTTGAGGATATTTCACTTTTTGGCCCTGACAAACTGTAGCGCTGATCTGTTATTATGCTGATCCTGTTTGGATTTTCTTCAGGTTAACTTTTTTTTAAATAAATCGCTTTAGCTACAGTAGCTAATCGTATTTAATTCATTCATTTAGATGAACATTTTGGGCCATTGGCGACTCGGTGGTATGTTTCTCGTCTGCCCAGTTTGAATTCCCACCCAATGCCCAAACCCCGCCTACTGGATGGAGTGCCGGTCCCAAGCCTGGATAAAATGCGAGGGTTGCGTCAGGACGGTCCACTGTTGCGACCCCACGACGGGAGCAGCCGTAAAAATCCAACAGCAATTGAAATTCATTTCAATCTTTTAAGTTTTAGCATAACCTTCTTTCAGCCGCTCCCATCAAGGGGTCGCCGCAGGACCACGACGAAACGTTAACTAGCCCGCTAGATCCATGGCTGGCGTGTGTGTGTGTGTGTGTGTGTGTGTGTGTGTGTGTGTGTGTGTGTGTGTGTAGTGCAGCAGATAGTGTTGGGATTCAAAACTCAGGTACATGATGGCACCGCCTGCTGGTACAATCAGTGAGGAATGCGTCAGTGACATGCCTGTGGTGGAATTACCTGTGCAAGCACCCCAAAACACACAATCAGCGCTCACCACCCACTGCCCAATGTGTACAAAGAGAGAGAGAGGGAGAGAGAGTGATTGTATGCGTACACAAACTATTGGAAACGATTCGAAAGCTGTATCCATCCTTTACTCTACTTGTCCTCCAGGGAAATGTGGATAAAAATCTGATGATCAAGCAGGAACATGTGCTTGTCCTAGGGTTTTCCCATCATCCTTCCGTCCATATTATTCTATAAAATTTTTGAATAATGCTATGAGTTTATGGCGGCGCGGCGGGTTAGTTGTCAGCATTGTTTCCTTGCACCTCCAGGGTCCGGGTTCGATTCGGACCTTGGGTCTGGGCGCGTGGTGTTTGCATGTTCCCCCTGTGATTGCTGGGTTTCCTCTGCGTGCTCCGGTTTCCTCCCACGGTCCGGAGACGTGCAGATTAGGTTAACTAGTGTTCCTTAAAAACGCACACATGCGCAAATATATCAGCATGTGTGTGTGTGTGACCTGTGATGGATTGGCTCCCCATTCAGGATGTACCCTGCATCGTGCCCTGAGTCTCCTGGGATAGGCTCCAGGTTGCCCGCGACCCTGTACACGCGGTGTAGACGACGAAATGACATGAGATGAGTTTATCTCAACCGTAGCTCTATCCGTGTGGGATTGTTGATCTATTAGTGATGTACAGTATATCTGCTGTTTAATCCCCCCGAAGCTAGGACACGATATCTACGCCTACCTCTGCAGCCTGATATCTTCAACAGTTCTCTTCAGTAGTTTTTCTTTCCACGATTGAAAGTTTGGTCGTTTCAGCAATCGATTTTCACACGCGCAGCGACATCTAGTGGTTCGAGCTTTATGACGGCTTTGAATTCAGGCCTTTTTTTATTACTTTTTTGTTTGTTTGTTTGTTTTTATGGCATGAGACAACAGACTCCAGAAGCACCAGGTGTGAATCTTACATCTTAAATCAGATCCGTATCATTTTCCTTCTGGATTTCTCTAGTGCAGGAAGTTACAGTACGATTCCTAGGAAATTCCTGAATAAACGCTTAAAACGAGTACGATTCCCAAAGAAATCTGTTCCAAAATAGTGTTTCTTTTCAAATCTAGTGTGTGTGTGTCTGTGTGTGTCTGTGTGTGTACGGAGACAAAACAGCATTAATCGAGCAGCGCAGTGTGTCTCGCACTTTATTATGTGGTTGACATTTTCATTAACGGCAGCGCGTGTCATTTCATTGCTGATTATACTGTATAATGCCACTTTCAATATTCATTTCTTTTTTTAAAATTGTGCGATAGGCCGGATAACAGGATGTATAAAGAACGGATCGAGCGTTTGTTTGTTTGTTTGTTTTGTATTTCATCACACAACATCATTTGATTAGCCTCTGCAGCAATAAATAAACATTTCACCCTACAATGGAAAGTCGATTCGAAATGATTATTTGAACCAAAGATGAGACGTCATCAAAGCACCCCAGAATGCATATTTACATATTTGTCTGATTTTATTTACATTTTGTTTCCACTCTGAATATAAACAACAGCACATCGTGCGTTATGAACAGGATTCACTTTGTTTATTTCAGGAAATGATACCCAATCAGACATTTACAGTAAAGCAGTGTGTCCTGGCAGCAAGATGTTTTTTAGCGTTCCGCCTCCCCAGCTGGCTTCGTCCTCTCTGATCATTCCTACCGACGGCCGATCGGCATCGCTCTCCTCGCGTGCCCTCTGGTGGTGGGAGAGCTTTGGGGAAACGCTCGAACGTTTGCTTTCTATCAGTAAATAGCAGGGTATTTTGTAATAGACTGAGGTTATTGTTATATTTCCAGATAGCGCTGAATGAATTTTACACTGTTAGAGCGTGTCAGTCAGTGCTCGGTAGAAGAACAATGAGTGTAAGAAGAAGCGCGCACACGAAAAGAAATAAACACCAATGTCACAGAATTGTTGTGTCTTTATTGTTGTAGTGTCTTGTTGTGAGAACGAGTGCATAAGTGTTGGCAAAAATGAACATAAATTTTTTTCACTTTACAGCTTTCATTCTCATAATAATATTTTTTCATCTAAGAATCCATGCATTAAGTGCAGTGTATTATTGTCTAATATACGGTACAGTAATTATGACATATGTCGTAGTAAAACAGGAGGAGAAGCAGAACTACATTCATTAAGGGTCTTAACCGCTTTTCTGTGTATGGTCACGCAGCACATACAGTACCAGGGAACTTCAGGCACACAAGCAAGTGTACAACTTGAATGGGTGCCAAGCCATCACAGGGCACAAGCACACACCCTGTCGTACACACTGGGAAGGTTGGAAACACTGATCACCTGACAATGCATGTCGTTGTGCTGTGGGAGGAAACCGGAGGACCTGGAGGGAACCCACCAAGCACAGGGACCTACCTACGTGCAAATTATGGAGGAAAATGAAAATCAAATAAAAATTAATAATAGAAGGTCATGATGTACTAGATTAAGAGAAAGTAATTTTAAATATATATATTTATTTTTAATTAACAGTCTCTCTAAAAACTTTTACACACTTTGTGTGTATGAACACGACCTTTTTTCATGCTTTTTTTTTTTTTTGCAATTATGATATCATGTGGCAGCAACAATCATGCAGATCATGCAGATATAGGTCAGGAGCTTCAGTTCATGCATTCATTTATTGATCTGGACGTGGTAGAATAGAGAATATCAGAATATTGGGTGATTTTGACTGTAGAACCGGTTAGAAGGTTGTGAGTTCAAATCCCATCACTGCCAACCTGCACCTGTTGGGCCCTAGAACTTAAGCCCTTACCTGCCAAAAACATAATGACACGGTTGTGCATCTCAGATGAGGTGATTTGAGGTTTTTCAGTAAACCCAAAACACATGGAGTACATGTGTACTCGGCAAACTACACACACACACACACACACACACAGACCGAAGGCGAGATTTAAACCCCTAACCCTGGAGGTGCGAGGCCACCATGCTGCCACCAAGAAAAAAATGGAAGAATTAGTCAAAGAAAAAAGAATAATGTGAGCAAAAGAACAAAAATAAGCAGGGAAAGAGATACTAGACTAAGAGAATGTAATTTAAAAAAAATTAATCAATAAAAAAGAATAACCCGCAACGCGTCTCTAAAAACTGTGCATACTTTCTGTATATAAACTGAACCAACCATTTTAATAGGAACACCGATAGTCACGCCTTTTATGTTACTAGTTAGGAATCATGCAGATACGGGATGAGCGCTTCAGTTCATCTTCTACAATGCCTTGCAAAAGTATTCATACCCCTTGAACTCGTCCACATTTTGTCACGTCACATCCACAAACCCAAACGTATTTAATTGGGATTTTATGTGATGGACTAACATGATGTGACACATGATTCATGATTGTAAAGTGCAAGGGAAAATGATTAAAAACTATTTTTACAAAGAAATATCTGAAAGGTCCGCCATGCATTTATATTCAGCCCTTCTGAGTCATTATCGGCTTTCGCTACCAGCTTTGCAAATCTAGAGAATAAGATATTTGCCCATTCACTCATCATCTATACCGTTTAATCCTGTATTCAGGGTCACGGGGGGCCTGGAGCCTATCCCAGGAGACTTAGGGCACATGGCAGGGTACACCCTGGACAGGGTGCCGATCCATCGCAGGGCACAGACACACACACATACATACATACACTCACTCATTCACACACTACGGGCAATTTGGGCACGCCAATTAGGAAACCCACCAAGCACGGGGAGAGCATGCAAACTCCACGCACACAGAGACGGGAATCGAGCCTGGCCGGGGATCGAACCCGGACCCTGGCGGTGCAAGGCGACATGGATGGAGAACATATAAAGTATGAACAGCAGGTTTCAAGTCTTGCCACAGATTCTCAGTTGGATTTACAGTAGGTCTGGACTTTGACTAGGCCATTCTAACACATGAAAACCCTTCCATTGTAGCTCTGGCTGTATGTTAAGGATCGTTGTCCTGCTGGAAGCTTACACCCCAGTATCGAGTCTTTTGCAGACTTCTAAGATTGCCATGTATGTAACTCCATCAATTCTTCCCTGTAGCTGAAGAAAAGCCTCCCAACAACACCTGAGCTGTGGATCTCTGCAGCTCCTCCAGAGTTACCATGGCTGCTTGTATTGGCCATGTATTGGTTTGGTACTGTAGGTTTGCAGTTGTGCCATAGTATTTCCATTTTCCATCTGATGATGCATTGAGCATGTGTTTGTTGCGGAATCTCCCCAAATAAATGTGATGGTTCATGATGCTCTGTTTTATTGATTTATTGTTTTACAATGTTTAGGTATTAAAATATCGATTTTTTTAAAGCCTAGAAGACGTGAAAAATATGAAGTGATGAAGAATTTATAACAATGTTCACGCCCAACCTTAAGCCAGATGGGTCCGAACAGCAGGAAGGCATTCAGGATCACTGACTCAATTCAGTTTAATTCAGTTTTGTTTATATAAGGCTTTTAACAGTTGTCATTCTCTCAAAGCAGCTTTAGAGAATCAAAAGGAAATCAGGGAAATGAGTATGAAACGTGTGAAAAATTAGGTATAAATCAAAATGATCAGATTGTTCCAGATGAGCAAGCCGAGGGCGCGGTCCTGGTCAGTTAGAGCAGGTTGCATGTTCTAATGCACGGTTTGGTCCCACGGGAAACGTCGCTGAGAGTTCTTCTTTACCTCCATCTCACTGTTTTCCACTTAAATAATAGTTTCGTTCCTTTCTTCTGCATTACTTTACACTGTCACACATCATGTACTTGTGAATTTCACGCCTCAAGAATTTTTTTTAATTACTAGCTAAAGGCAGTCGTTCTTCACAACAAACTGAACCACTTAACAAGGTCAGGTAAAACTTTAAATGAATGATAGCTCATGCAATTAACACCCTTTTTGTCAATTAAATGTGTACTTTTAGTTAAGTACATGAAAATAATTTGTAAGCATCTTTGCTTGCATAGTTGTTGTTGTTTTTTTTTTTTTTTACCTTTTTCTGTCCATGTTTGCTCTGAAAATCTTCAAACTTTTATATGGGTAAGTTTACGTCTGGCATCACTATAAGTTAAGTGTTCACATTTAAAACCATCACTTTAAATGGTTTGGACTGGTTTCACACCTCCACGTTCAATGGCTTGAATCTCATAATAATAATAATAACTAGTGCCATAGCGGTTAGTACCATGGCCTCGCTCTTCCAGGGTTGAGGGTCCAAGTCCCATCTTGGGTCTGTGTGCGTGGAGTTTTCATGTTCTCCCTGTGCTCGGTTGGTTTCTCCCAAGACATGTACAGTAGATTGGGCTAATTGGCGTTTCCAAATTGTATGTGTGTGAGTGCTTGTGATCCCTGTACTTCCGTCCTGGGTGTACCCCACCTTGGGCCCTAAGTCCCCTGGGATAGGTTCGAGGCTTCCCGTGACTCTGACCAGGATAAACGGTAGAGAAAGAGTGAGTGGGCGAGTGGATGCGAAATACTAGATAAGATCCTGAACACAGATCCCACTCCTTGAATTCTGATTAGCTAGGAAAATGCACTTCCTCGCAGGGGCATTCCATTTAAAGCTGCAGACCCTGAAACAATGTGTTTGAAAACATATTTTGGAGACCTCTATGAAACTTCTTCAAAAAGGAGTACAGTATGTGACCATTTCAGGACTGTGCATTAACAAAACTAACATTTACAGAGTGTTAAAATTACATAAAAACAGTAAGCTTCATTTTTTCCCCCCGAGGACTGGAAAATCCTGGGGTAATTTGAATAAGATTGTAACAAGAATGTCACGTTGAACGTTTGGATAACGAACAAATACGTTCACCATGAAGGCCATGAAAATGTATGTATAAATAACAAAAGAGCGGAAGTTTGCAGCACTTTTATTAAAGTTTGAAATTATTTTTCATTTTCCTCACACAGCCCTTGATGCGTTTCTCATAAAAAAGCACTTTGTATCTAAGAATATTATTGGTGATATTTGTCAAAACAGGAACCTCAGGCTTGTACAGTCAGTAATTGATTCAGCTGCTGTTGCAAACTGTCTCTTCCAATCCATTGATATAAACAGAGGGAGATCATGGGGGTCTTAGCATTACCTTTAAACATAAGAACTATTACACACAAAAATTCAAAGTCATTGAATCAACTGAATGTATATTTGATGAGACCTGCATATAAGCAATGACTTTACTGCAGTCTCTCCTTAACAATCTGTTAAATAAACTCACTGAATATCTGAATGGGTCTGTGTGTGTGTGTGTGTGTGTGTGTGTGTGTGTGTGTGTGTGTGTGTGTGTGTGTGTGTGTGTGTGTGTGT
>QNUK01000655.1:0-100000 GCA_013621035.1 Clarias magur | reverse complement strand
ATGACGTCATCCTAATCCAACTGCTCCAATCACAACTGTTTAAAAGCCATATAATAGAGCTGTGCAGGACTGTCATAATCTGATCAAAATGATTTCGAAAAGAAAGAAAAAGCTAAATTCTGTCTTACTTTTAATGAAGTGATGTTCGTAACCTAGAATCTCAAGGGAAAAAAACTCGAATGATGTTATATAAATGCATTATTTATTTAATGTTTGTGCCGTAGATGATGCTCACAACTCCATGAGCAGCTTGTTTTTGTTTAGATTTCACGCCGCGTGGTGGAGAAATGTGTAAATCTGTGCATCATCTGTGGGGCTGCAAGAGCAAAGTTAGATTTATTATTTCCGACATTGTGGCCGTCAAAGCCACATCTCAGCTGTAAAAAAAAAAAAACGTAAAGTATCAGTCACCTGCGGATGCATGCAGTGTTTTTATATATTAAACTCAGTGTCGCACGTTACTAAAACGTCTCTCCTTCGTGCACGTCTCTGCCCGAATACCATTTCCTTGCTACTCCTAACCAGTTAGGACACCCCAGGGCTCTCCTACATTTTCGTGGAAGTAGGAGTGATCTCCTATTTCAGGAATGTTGAGAAAAATCTCCTACTCCTAAAAGTAGTCATGCCAGTAGTGATGCACAGGTAGATCCGTGTTCAGGACCCGTGAACGTACCATGGGGCCAGCCGGGTCCAGGTAATATTGTTGGTTGCGGGTGGGCGAGTCCCTGACTGACAAAGTGTATCCGGAGTCGGGCTAATTATAACTTCTTTTTTAAAATTTTTTATTTAAAAATCCCTTTTTATCACTCTCTGTCATCACACAGTCACACACACCTCATGAGCACACATATTTATTATTAGAGCCTCACTTTTTACCCTAAATGGTATCCGTAGCTTTTGTTTGCACAGCACTTACACCACTGGTGCGAAAACTCTGTTTTTTGTCAAGTCTGGAACAATTCATTTAGCCTTTTTTTTTTCTTTTTTTTTTTTCTTCACGTACGAGCTATATTTAACTAGACCCTGCCTCCTCTGAGAGCTGGGAACAAAGAGAAAAGTTCTCCTTTGTGCCCTCGCTGTGTGCTGTCAATGTGCTCCTTCGTCACATTCATCAGCTTGGTCTAGTGCGAATAATGTACACGGTGACGTCGGCGGTCGGGTCCCAGGGCTTGATTTGGGCATATTAGAGTGGGTCGGGTTGAACTAGCAGACATGTTTGTGTCTATTGTACCCAAATCACACATGTATTTATTAATCTGCTTTAATTCATTTTCAGTTAATTAGCCATGCTGGTCACTTTTGTGCTTAATCTGTAACTTGAGTAAAATGGCTCGGTTGTTGTGATTGCGGGCGTTTGTGTGTGTGTGTAAGTGCCGGAGGTTGGTTTGTGTATAGCAAACACGAGAGCAAGTACTTCGTCTTCATCTTCATCCGCCATTTTTCTTTTTTAGAAGAAACTTAAAGGCTCTTAAAACTCCTCTTAAGTGCTTTTCCAGATCAGACGCTCCTTCAGGGTGTGATGATTCTTCATGGGTAACTTTTATCTTTATTAGGATCTACACTTCTAATTTCAAAGAGAATTTGTCGGAAACACCCACAAGTCTAAGGACGATCTTAGAAGTTCTTGTCACTAGGAGTAACTCTTTACTCTATCGATGTGTTTGCTCAGATTAAAATGGATTATGGTGCGGTTGCTCTAATAAGAATTTTTAAAAAGTATTTATTTATTTATTTTTGGCAATACAGCCTCAGTCTGGACAGTCAGGTTGTGATTCATGTGACTACTTCATCAGTCCAGCACAAGACAACACTTGTTTCATCTTTGCACTAGGAATCATGGAGGATGATGAATTATCATCGACAAAAAAAAAGATGCAGCAAAACCTCCGTTAGTTTAATTAGGAATAGATAAAAAGGTCAGAACAGTGAAAAATAATGTTAAGCATAGATGCATCAATAAAAAATACATCTTAATAATAATAATCTATAAATAAAATAATAAAAAGAATGTAGGTGTTCAACAGTCCAGTGATGACCAAAAAACATTAGTGTATAAATGTTTAGACTGTTGTTGATGTAACGTGGCTACAGGTAACCTGACCACACCGGCAAAGGAACACTGAGCTTTTAAAAGCAAAACCCTGAGAAATGAAGGATGCAAACCAAAGAACTGACTGGGCAATTGTTTATTCATGAAATTTTTTTATTTTACGGAGACCGTGAACACATCATGTGTTGGTTCGTGCGTGCAGGTCCGACTCGACGCGTGATCTGTTCAGATTATTGTCAGCTACGGATCACATTACATTACACAGTCTAACGAGAAAAGATATCGGATTTGGTTGCCGTGCCTGCAGTGTGAACACGAGCTTTGTGACTTTTACGTGTAAAATAAAGCTTTTTGTGTTTGAAATGATGGTTTCGTGATTGTATATAGGTGTGTGTCAGGTGCAGCACGCAGGCGTTACCCTGGTAGCTGCTTTCAGACACAGTGGGGTCTGCCGTGTAGGTGTAAACCATTTAGATTCAATATTTTATGGTTTATTTTTGGTAACGGTTTTGTCCAGGGTGTGACAAGTGTGTGAGGTGTTTACAAGGGCCACATTCACCGATGTACAGGACTGTGCAAAAGCCTTCAATTTAAAAAAGAGGCTCTCCATAACTGTTGTCGTTTGTCTTTCTGTTGTGTCTTTTGGTCCAATTTTAAAAATGCCAGTGTAAATGCTGAAATGAGCTAGGAGTTTATACTAGCGTACGAAAATTTGTTTCATAAAAAAAAAAAAAAAATCATATCGACACAACCCAGTTGAGATGTACATGCTTATGTAATCCAATCATTATCCAGTCTCTTGCGTCGTGCCAGAGAACCAATAAAAACAAATCCACCGCGCTGATTAGTTCACAACATGAGCTCATGCGATGACGTGCAAGAAAGCAGTCCGCCAAAGCTGGAGGTAGGATTTCAGCATCGCTTTTGGAATAGATGAGATAATAAAGGTAACAATAATGTAGTTTGTATGGGTCTGCACATGTGTGGAAAATGTACGTACTTGTCAAATGTTTCTACTCTGCTAACCTTTCATTCAGTTATATAATATATTCTCAGTGCTTAAAGTGAAAAGTCCGAGTTAAACCTGCTGACGTCTGTTTTAAGAAAATAAGTGACGTCACACTGATGACAAACAGCATGACAAAATTGCTCTGTGCTGCTACTCATATTATTTTATTTTGATTATAATTTTTTTTTTCTTGTATAGAGTGTAACACTTACTTCCAAGCATCTTACAGGTTCCACTCTTCCTCAGTTTTTTAAAATGCAACCATGTTCTGACACAACGTGACATTTATTGTTTTTGTTTTGTTTTGTCCAACTTGCTTTGTTGCTGTGTGGAACAGCTGCTACACCCTCTGTAGAACACCAGAGGGCGCTAAACACCCAGTTTTCTCTTCACTGTGTGATGAGTTTCAGGCTCTTGTGTGCTGAGTTTCTAATCTCCTCTTTCAGGTCTCTTCTGACCTCTCTGGGGTTGAGATTGAGAGATCGACAGGTGTCTCAGTAAATCATTATGCGACTCATATTTTCTGTAACAATTGAAATGATTTGGTTAGTGGTGAATTAAAAAGTTTTGGCACCCCGGCCCAGAATGCATATCATTTTACATGAGGTTCTCTATTGAAATGTAATGTTTCTTCTCTCTCTGTTTCCTTTTTTCTCTCTTGTTCTCATCTCCCTCTCTGTTTTTCTCACTTCGTCTCCACCTCTCTCTTACCTGTTTCTCTCTCTCTCACTTTCTCATTTCTCTCTGACCCATCTCTCTCTCTCTCTCTCTCTCTCTCTCTCTCTCTCTCTCTCCCCTTTCCCTTTCTCTCTTTCTTTATTTCCTCTCTCACTTTGTCTTAATCTCTCTCTTCCCCTCTTTTCTTTTTTTTCTGTCTCATTTTGTCTCCATCTCTCCTTTTTTCTTTCTCTTAACTCACTGGCTTTTCGTCTCTTACCCATGTTTTTATCTCCCCATTTACTCTTTTTATCTCCCTTCTCTGGCTTTCTCTCTTCATTTCTCTCCCTCTCTCTCACTCACTCTGTGCCCCTTTTCTGTCCCCCTCTCTCTTTCTATCTCAATGTTTGTCTTTCTCACATCTCCATCTCTTTTACTATCTCTCTCTCTCTCTCTCTGCAGCAGGAGCACTGGTTCGAGAAAGCACTTAGGGAAAAGAAAGGATTTGTGATTAAAAAAATGAAGGAAGACGGTGCGTGCCTCTTCAGAGCTGTCGGTATGTACCTCTCCTCTAACGTCCACGTGTGTGTGTGTGTGTGTGTGTGTGTGTGTGTGTTCCTGTGTATAAACATGGTCATTAGCGTCAGACAGAAAGGACGCTACGGCCCCAGCCGTGAAGTTCCTCTCCGCTTCCTAACATGTTCCTTCACGATGACCTGAAGTAGCCTCACTCCGTCCATCTCCTGAGGAGAAATTCCTCAGATAGATGTCGCATTACCATTACTATGCACTAGATGGCGCTTTGAAACGTGCTATGTGTGGGAGAAAGTTCCAGCCACATGAATCCTGCAGCGTAAATCCTGTGAGAAATACCCTAAAAGATCAAGTTATACTTTCTGAAATATCATGCTGTCCTTCTGTTGAATTCGGGCAGATGACTCGCGGTGGATCACTTACTAAAAATCACTCACCGAGTTTTTCCCCCCAGTCGCGTTTTCCGCCTTCATCAGCTCAGAAAGGCGCGCTTCTCACACATGACCGACATGATTAATTTCAGATGAAGGGATTTTTTTTTTCTCTCCTTATTCTTGTTGTTGTTTATGTGAAACTCCTCACTACACACTTTCTGTTTGACCCAGAAGTTTTTCCCCCCCAGCTGTCAGGCCGTGTCACGGAAACTCATTAACTCATTTTAATCATTTCTCTGTTTCACTCCTTCCTTATCTCACACTCATCCCCATCTCTCTCTCGCACTCTCTTCCTGCTCATTCACTTTCTTTATATCTGAAGTGCAAAAGTTTGTGCACCCTTGGCACAAGCAGTTGGGAATCAGTAAGGAATAAAGCACTTTGAGTCGTGCTGTTCTAGAACAATAAGCAACTAGTGTTTTTTTTGTTTTTTTGAATGCTACACAAGTTTCAAGAGTACAAGAATTAATTTATTAATATACATCACGGAGTACTTTTATCTGTTTATAGTTATAGTATTGTATGTATGTATGTATGTATATATATATATATATATGTATGTGTGTGATGTGTGTATAAAATTTTATCCAGCCATAAGTCTTCTCTGTATGAGCTGTTACTATAGAAATATTTAACCAATCAGATTCAAGCATTTATCAATCTACATGACGATCTCATTTCTAAAGTTTACAATCTGATTATGATATAAATATTGTTCTGAAATGCTTTCTTATATAAAATAATTAATAATTTCATAGATTAATCTGTGTGTGTCTGACAGCACACTGTTGTGCTGTCAAAGTGTGCTTTGACCTTTAGCTCCTCTCTTCCCGGGTTAACCGAGGTTCATGGCATTGACCTACATGTCGGCGCTCTGTTCGCTGCTCGACTCGGTGCAGCGCTGCATTCCTGCGCCTCAGGTGTCGTACCGATCCGACCTCCACGTGTTGTTTCCCCGGTTGGCGGTGAAACACTCAGAGCGAAAACTGGACATTTCTGTCTTCCTCATGTGTGCTGCAGTTACCAGCAATGAGGGTCTCATTTACCAGCATTACTCACCACAGGCACTGTGGTTTTGTGTGATGGTGTGTGTGTCTGTGTGCGGTGGTGGGTTTTCTTCAAATTCGAAAGCCCCCCCGAGCGTGACTTTTCTCAGAATGGTAACGGTGCTATGTGTTTTTTTTTTTTTTTTTTTTTTGATGGACTTTAAATACACAATAAAAAAAATCATCGGAAATCACCGCGTCTCAAGGTCAAAACCTTAAAAATATTACAAAGTGATAAGAGCTCAAAAGCATGCATCAGTACTGCTGAAAAACTGTCAGAGGCCGGCTCTCGGAACGGGTACAACGGAAACGTGTATCGTAGCGTACGTTCCCGTTTAAACATCCGAGTCGATGTTTAAACTCGTGCTTTTTAATCGTACAGTCGTGACCCGGGTTTGAGTCTCACTCAGGGATAAATTGGGAAGGGCTCTCGGTGTACAACGAATTATAAGACCCAGTGATCTGATACCTTTATACCTCGTTTAAAAAAAAAAATAAAAATGATGCAAAAGGCATCGGATTGTGCCAAAAACACACGGTGTGTTTGAGCTCCCTCAGTTTTCTTTATTTGCAGTAATAATAAAAGAAAAATAAAAAGAAACAAATGTATACAAAAAAAGTTTTTTCTTTTTTTCTGAATATAAAAGAAAAAAAAGCACAGTTTTGCACCCTTTGCTTTTAGAACAGCCAGCAACAGCATTCTTATTAAAAAAATATGCAAAAATATTGGATCAAGAATTACAAGCATTACATTTTCAAAGGCTCATAAATATTGGGGCAACGAAATGATGACGAGTTTGATGAACTGGTTTGCCAACCAAATAAAAAAAAAAAGGAGTTTATTGTAAATGTTGGAATTTTGCATTTTGGTAGCTGTTCTTGGGAGCTGTGATCGTGCAGTCCAAAGAGATGTGCTGATGCAAATAAATAAATAAATAAAGAAAGAAGAACAACTGAAGAGTCAAGAACACTCTGCAGGAGGTGGGTGTGTCATCATCAAGGTCTTCGAACAAGCGACGCCTTCATGAACTTCTATACAGGCGGTTTACCTCTGCTTGTAAGATGCAAAGCACCGGGAACACAGATCTCATTAAAGCTTTTGAATTAAAACCGAACATCTTCACTTCAATCGCGGCTCGATCGCCGCTTCGTTTCAGGTCCATCGGAACCAGACCGGAAGCACGACGGACCAAAACGCCATGGGAGATGCAAACGTTCGTTTCGTTTGTCAGGAATCTTCTCCTCCACCACGAGTTGATTACGTAATTCCGAGTGAATGCCCGGCTCTGATGAGTGCAGCAGCGGTTGATTGTGTACACAGGGATTTGCATGTCGCTTTAAGAGCGAGGTCACTTTCAGGTCGCTTGCGTCAGGATGCCTCGACCTAACTCGCCGTTCCGGGCAACTCTAATAAATAAACGGCTTTAATTGCGATTAGAAGGACTTTTTTTTCCCTTTCCCCCACAGTCGCGGTCAGAATAATGTATTTGTTTAAGGACGATTAGAAACGATGACGCCGACCCGCTTTCCATTTTAATGTTCTCAGATGGACGGGTCATTCCATTCCACCTCGGGCAGCGTGTCTCTCAGCAGGGCGGCCGACTGCAGCCGGTTTGTTCTGCAGACCCTCTTCTTTTCGCCATGTTTGCACCTACACCTTGCTCTGCTCTGTGTTAGAGATAGTGAGAAAGCATATGTGCGGTTTCAGTTTTGCTCTTACACTCGAGAAGCCCAGTCGCGGTTTCAGCGATGGTTTCTTTGGCTCGGGCAAACGCTCAGGTGTGAGAAAGAGCTCGAGCTTTTTAAAGAAACCATGATCATCTATAAGAAACGAGACACATTTGGAGAAAGCTTTCATGCCCGAGAGTGTTTAACTGCTCTTGTACACTGCAGATATGAAAGCTCCAGGCGCCCTGTTATGTAAATGGGGCTACTTTTGGAATGCGAGCTTATGTTTCGGAGACGTGGGAAAAGGCTGTCAGAGCGGCTGTAGAGACCAACCCTCGCTTCCAGCGCTCTCCTCTCAGCTGTGCATGGATGGATCTGCTTGCCTTATTATTTTTTTTTTCTTTCTTTCTTTCTTTCTTTCTTTCTTTTTTTGATGTAGCTTGTGCTCTGTCACAGCCGGCTGCTATGAGTGCATTAACACGGATGAGTCCTTTAAACATGAAATGTATTAATCAGTAGACGGTTTTGTTTCCAGGACATGCATCTGATTATCAGCTTTTAACGAAGTTGAAGATTCACGACTGATTCCCAATCATTCAGTAGGTTTACATGGCGACGTGTTAATCTGACTAAAACCAGGCTTATGAATGAATATAAATAATAAATGAATAAAGAGGACTAACGCCTCAAAGTCGCAAACAGTTGATGAGGATTGAAATTGGTATTCTGCACGTATACAACAACCGGACTAGGCGCTCTGCACATGCTCCACGGTCCCCGTACCCGGCTTTGACCACGAACAATACGGCGGTAACGTCTGCCTTTGGGGAGTGTGTAGAGCATACAATGTACAAAGTACAGTTCGGATTGCAAGACACAAATAAGATTCATATGCAGGAGAGGCTCGACTCGACTTCAAACCACACTGCACCATCTGTAGGTTGAGACTTTAGTATGATTTTATTTCAACTAGCATTTAAGTTTATTGTCAGTCAGTTTTTTGAGCCGGCGTCGAGTGTTTGGTCTGTGATGCAGGAGGTCAACCGGGAATAGAATACTGACAGGCCGAAAGTAGGCATATCGGCACCCATCATAGCGGACCCAGACATACGGTAGTGCGATTGAATGGTCTAGACGAGCCGTAACCGTAGCTCAACTTAACTGTGCACGTAAATATACTGAGAGACAGCCACATATCAGTGGTCTCCACTGCGCTAATACTGTCTCAATTGTGTGAAGTCCAGTCGCTGGTGTAATAAACATGATGAGCCAGATTATCTACTCGATCATCCTTCTTTCCCCTCTCCGGTATTAAAAAAAAAAAAAAGGGTTTTCTGAGCATTTTTTTGGCCTTTCGTCCACATGCATGCACGCAGAATTGGTTTTAAAGCACTGAAAATAGACCTTTTGGGAAAATCTTCGAAGCAGGACGTTTTTGACTTGCATACGCTGTATGTACGCATGCCTCTGACGTAATCAGTATATCAATATCTGTTTTTCAGACTTCTGACTGTCTGACCTGGCCTTTCGCTTAGGGTTATAGATCACTCTTTGACAGTGTGTTTTTATGTTTTCACATGGAGAAAGAATTTTTTTTAAGAACGTAGGAGAAGAAATGCCCGTGTGGTCTTATGACTTACCCATTTAATACCAAACTTTACACAAGCAATTCCTTTTCTACATTCTTAAACAAAACAGCAGATGTTGTCATGCGCCTACAGTATAATTCTTAATGATGTATTAATATTGTGTTAATGATAAATTAAATAATAGCTCAGGCAGATTAAAAGCGTGTTGTGTAACAGATTGGCGTGATCCGGCCAAAACCGAACGATGGGGTGTAAATTTGTTCAGTAGGAATATTGGCCGAGTAATCACTTCATCAAGTTGTTTCTCTCTGGTTGAAATAAACATATTTATTCTGTGTGTGTTTAACTCACATGAGGGTAACTCAGTAAGAATGACTCTCTCTCACCAGTCTGTACTTCAGAGTTTCATCTGCTCAGTTTGTTGCTGAGTAACGGGTGCTCAGCCAATCATAGACTGTTATATTTCTGGCAGATTAAACACTTCACCCAGTCGTGACCTGATACGATATCATCACGATATCTAGGTGCTGATACGATTTATATTACGGTTCTCAAAGTATCATGATCTTATAAATATCCAGATCTTATAAATTATCACACGGAATAAAAATATGTGAATAGTTCATAGTGCACCATCTGTAGGATTAGAAAGGAACCGCCTTTGTTTTTAGTCTGCTGTTTTAACCACCGGTGTTTTTAGACTGGTGTTGGCGTATATGAGTGAGTTTGAGATTACTTCACTTGCAAAACTGAAAACCAGCCAATTCTGACTGATTGACTGGTGCAACTGTATTATAAATGTAAATACTGTACATTTGCAAGCAGCGATGAATGGGCCCAAGCACCCTGCGCCATCACCACTCGGTGCACCAGGTGGGCATACTGGGCACGTGCATTTGACGGGGACATACCAATACTATTATGACATGATTTTAGTCCTCCAGTTTTATCTTGTTTTAATTACACCTCCACACTGTGATTTTATTAAGCACTTTTCAGCACAAGTTTAAGGCGTCATCACGGCTGACCCATTTGAGATATCAAAAATCCATTCTCAATTTTGCATCCTCAATGTCTTTAGATCACATAGGCCTGGTTTGGTGGTGATTGTATAAAACCTCTGGGAGGAGTACTTAAAAATCCATTGTGTGTGTTTTGCAACCAACCTAAAATAACTGACTTCCTGTTGAGTAGAGCCCATGACATACAATGCGAAAGTGCATGCTTTAAATGTCTGTGTGAGGGGCCTTGTGCCACGCCCGTGGCCCAAACTCTCAGGCATCCTAATGACAGAAGATTCCAACTTGTCTGCTGATTTTAGGTGACTTTTTGCACTTGCTAATACTCCTATTTCACCTATACGGTGTCAGTGCGATTTCGCGCAACAGCCAGAAGTACGGTTCTGGCGTAGTAATTACGTTTCCAGTCTTTCGGCACGAAAAATGAAACACGTGAATTTTTTTGGCTGTCCTTGCGGAAGTCTGGCAGTAACACAGTGTCTCACCACTAGTCAAGCCGCATAGGTCAGATAGGGGTATAAGGCCCTCAAAAAATCCTTAGAGGAACAAGAGAGCCATCACACACTCTGACGACATAGGTCATGGTGCTTGGGCCCTTAAAAATCGATGAATTTGCACACACATTTAAGATATCTGGTTGACAAAATGTAATCGAGCTGTTAATATATGGTGAATGACAGTAAGTGTTGTATAAGTTAAACAATCTGGTGAACCTTCTCAGAATGAAACAGCACTTTATTCCTCTCTACAGCCATCATGTTTTTTTTTTCTTCTTCTTTTGTTTGTTTTTTTAAATCCTGGATTGGATTAGTAGAAATTACCGACAGGTGTGAGTGTGTGTAAGACGAGCTGTAACTCTCAAGAAGTTCTTAAATTGTGTGCATTCGACCCATCCAGGTCGCCTGCTTGTGGATTTCATTTGCCAAGCACCTGTTCCTAATCAGCCAGAGATCCGATAGTCATCAGTTACCTGAGGCATTGCAATGCCTTTCAGATGCGTCCTAGTTTTATCGGCACCGTAATCGGATGTCCTTTCATCCCTCAGCTTCCCGTTAACACGCGTTCTCCAACACCGTGTCCTGAACTCATTTACCTTCGGCTGTGAAGTGAACCTGAGCAGCACGCGGCGGCGGGGCCTGTCGGACAGAGCCGATCATGAATTTCAGTTTTTTTCTTTTTTGAGCAATCCGCAATCCTATCCTCGCGGCTGCATCAGATCGATCCTGCCAGATGCAGCGTGCGCGATCACATGGCAATGCTTTTCCACTTAGAGTTACAGTTACAGAAATGAACTTAATCTGTGTATAATGCGTGATCAGCATCTTTAGGGATCCAAAAACCACTCCTTGTTTTGGTTATGTTGGGTTTATTTTTTGTTATTTTGTTTTGTTTGTTGTTTTGCCTCTGTAATTAAACACATTGACGTTCTTCAGTAATGGCCCAGTGAAGAGGAACAGGCTCTGCCAGCCAGACATTTTCTACAAAAGCATGTAAGCTTCCCAGCAGGACTCAGCACAATGGAATGAAAACATCCGTGTGTGTGTGTGTGTGTATGTATGGCTGTCATGTTCATCACAAGCAGTTCTTCATTTGCAGTCAGACATTCTGTTTTCGATAGAACACAGAATGTTTGTATATAAACAGGTCTGAAGTGTGCTGAGCTTCTAAGATGATAATAGTTTATTGTCAGGGCTTCAGGATTTGTGTATCTGTGTTATGGCTTTGTGCGGGGGGAAAAAAACAAACAAGTGTCAGAAATCACAGAGACTAGATTCAGAAAAACAGCAAATGGGCATTTTAAATAATATACTGTGTTGTCTAGGCATGGTTTTTGTAGATGTCTTTGCATATTCATACAAACACACGAGGGGCGTTCAAGTTAAACCGGGATTTGTGATGAAATTTCTCGTAAATGAAGGTGTAAAAGTGTTTGAAGTTTACAGAAGACTTCAAGCACAATACAGCAATGAGACTTTCAGCGCCTGATCCTTTAAATCTGACGGATAAATTGTCACCCAGTTTGCAGAAAAGACGCATCTGTCTTTGGGCGATTAAAGGAGTTCCTGGGAGGCCAGGGTTTCAGATGTAGATCAGACAGAGTACTGAGGAAACTTTCTACTTGGAGAGAGAGGGAAACAGTCAAAAGTGGCATTTAATTTAAAATGAGGATTGAGTCAGAAGCCTTTGCAGTGTGACTAGTTGCATAAAGGATTGTATTGAAAAATAATCATTTCAAGACGTATTTTCCCACCATCTCTCTCCGTCCTCAAAACCCTGTCTGTGGTGAGCATCTAATATTATCTCTGCCGTACCCAGATGCGCAGGCGTATTCTGAAATCGCTCTGGTACGACGGTGTGATGTTTTAAACGAGGAGATGTTTGTTTTATGCTCGGTGAGCGTTTCCTCTTTTTATTTGTTTCATCTTTGTAATGTTCAACCTCAGGTCACGGAAGTCCAAGTGCCTTTTTTTTTTTTTTTTTCTTTTCTTTCCTTTTGAGAATCTCACCCAGTTGTTCTTGCACTCCAGCTCAGGTACGACAGGAATAACGAGCGATGCCAGACACGAGGATGTGGGTTGACGCCACTCGAGGCTGGCACGCTCACGTGCACTCATACACACGCAACGACAAACACTGCAGACGTGGGCGTGTCGTCCTGCATATGAAAATCTCCGCCGTATGCAAACGGCATTCCACCAGAGACATTCCACTCCCAGTCTGCCTCCGCTGTTTTGACGCGAGGGCAGATGCCGTGACCCAGTGCAAGTTGAGGGCAAAAGCGAGGAGGTGGCTGAGGTTTCTCTCCCGCTACTCTTCTCCAGCAGTGACTCATTTGTTGTGGGAAGTTTCCGAACTCTAAGTAGGAGTCGAATTTAAACCGGCCTCTTGTTTGTACATCCAACTTGAAAAGTCTGAGGTTTTTCGTGCAGAGTGTCGATTCAATCCCCATTTGTAGCCCTAAACCGATTTGATTTCATTGTTTTATATATCTTCAAATTTAGGATGCACCAAAAAGGTTTAATTTCCAGGTTTTGATCTACACCTTCATTTTTCAGTGCATTTAAATTATTGTTATATGTATAGTTATAATAGGAGATTATACCATTCGCTCTTTATGATTTTCTTATTTATTTATTCATTTAAATGATGTTCGGACGTGTACATAAATCCTGACACACCCCCCTTCCCCGTCCAACCTTACACAATTAACCCTCTGAGTTTGGAAGTAGGAAGTGCTCAGAGTCTGAAAGTATTATCTCATTTCAATTCTCTTTATAAAATCCCCTTGTCTATTTCCTCTCACAACTATGAAATAAAGAACACCTACATGACACCTACAATTAGTCACTTGTTCACACAGGAGTTCATTTACACGCGGTCATGCGTAAAGTCATATTCGCTGGAGAAAACCGTTTGCTGCACAGAAACTTATTGACTCGCTGGCAAAGTAAAGCTTATTATTAAATATTATATTATATAAGATTATCAATTGTGCTAAATAGTCGCAGGAGATGTGATGTTTTAAACGAGGGAATATTTGTTTTGTGTGTTTCGTCTTTGTAATGTTCAATCTCAGGTCACGGAAGTTCAAGTGCCTTTTTGTTTTTTTTTTTCTTCCCCAGACTAATTCAGCAATGTGTGTTTTTCTTTTTGAGAATCTCACCCAGTTGTTCTTGCACTCCAGCTCAGGTATGACAGGAATAACAAGCGATGCCAGACACGAGGATGCCAAGCATGCATCTTTTCGGCCTGCGCTTATTAAGGGGAAGAGAAACTGTTAGGGTTAAGGGAAGAATTTATCGCAATAAATAAATGAAACATATCGCTTACGTAGGGCATTAAAGTTATTTAGCTTAGTCAGATTTGTAAAACGTTGTAATTTGCAACGTTCTAATTTGTCTTTTGACGTCGTTCAGTCCTTTGACGCTAAGAGGAAAAGGTACGTAGTCAAGCACCTCCTTCTCTCTGGTATGTTTATTTAGGTAACTTTGTACTTAAATAGTATTCGTTAGATAGTTTTAACAGGTTCACCTTTTTTTTTTTTTCTTTTTTTTTTTTCAATAATTCAAATTCAACATTGTCTATGCAACAGAGTGGAGGCTGGAATGTGGCACAATAAAATCAATATGTTGAAAAATCATTAAAAGTAGAAGAAATTTTCTGAAAAAAATATTTTTTGTTACTTTAAATTGATATTTAAATGTTTGTTTGTTTACTTATTTAGGTATTTGTTTACTTTATGATGTTTGAGGCTGATTTAATGAAGTCGTTTGCGTTGGATAATTTTACAGTAATATTACACTTAATAATATTTAAACCAAATGCTTGAGCATGCTGTTAAAAAAAAAAAATGAAGACGGTTAATGTTTTGATTAGAAGTTTAATTTTATTTATTTTAGTAGAGAATGACCGGACATGCATTTTATCCATTTCTACTTCGAGCAACTGACCTGAATACTATCCCAAGCTGCAAAATATCAAACTGAGTCTGAAGACAACTTTCAAAACTCTTAAATAAATATTACAGAAAACTCTGTTCAATTCAATTTTATTTATATAGTGCGTTTAACAATGTTAAAAAAGCAGCTTTACAGAATCAAATGCAAATTAGGGAAAAGTGTATGAAATGTGAGAATATGTATGAATCAAATAATCGTACAGTATAACCAGTTTAAAGTGTTTGTTTAAGAAAAACAGGTTCTTATCATTTATTATTGGTTGAATAAGATCAACAGTTCAGTACAACTAGAGATAATTCACTTTTTAACTGTAAGTACAGTTTAGTACAGTGACAGAACAGGTTCATCGCAGGTTCGCAGCCCTTATCCCGGAGGACCCGCTGTCCTGAACAGTTTAGTATTTTCCCTGTTCTTTGATCACACCCGCTTCAATTTAAAAAAGCCTGTTAATAAGCTGATTAGTTGTGTTCAGAGCCTGGATAACACTACCATGTGCATCGCAGAAGTTCCTCCATCCCTATGAAACACTTTAGAGAATGACGTACAGAAGTCGAGAGCCAGCTCTCATTCCTTCATATTTTTGCTTCCATAGAGCCGGACTTTCTCGTGTTTTTAATACCGTCCTGAGGAATGGCCTTTTTCTGTCGTTTGTTTTCAGTCCAGTCCCAGAGCAGTTTTGGAGGAATGTCCTTTGCCACGCCGTGATCTATGAATCATAGACGAAGAAAAAAAAAATGAAAGCATGAACCAGTGAAAGTTGGTGACGGATGATAAGGCCGGTGATTAGTATACTGGTGATGCTGAATGCTGAGGGATTGGAACAGACGAAAGGGGAAACGAGGTCGCTGCTGATGTTACATGAAGGAACTAATTGTTAAATTGTGTCTTTAGGCACTTTGCAGCCTGTCGTAGAATAAATAGAAGAAACAGGAAGAAATGTTTTCCTTCATCATTTCATTTAATACAAACAAAAGAGGGGGTGGGGGTGTCAAGACTTCTGCACAGTATGATAGATGACACATATTTGGTTTTTGCTGATTCTGATCAAGGTTGTGCAGATAGTCACATTATTCGACCCCATGTCTCCGAGTGTTTGACTAGAACAAGATGAGTTCAGATGCATAATAAGGACGAAACCAGCTACGATTTTGTTCATCTCCACTCACTGGGTTTCTAATGAATTTAAGTAGTTAACGATATAAGAGTGATCAGGTTTAAGCCACCCCGAATCTGACCGGATTGTTATTTCTACAATTCTTGTGCCATATCTAAAAGTTCGTTTGTCCAGAAAGCTTTATACTTGCGTCTTTTACGCTAGCATTAACATGATTGACGTAGCTAGGGTGGATAAATTATTGGATCCAGAAGAAATGATTTTAAGCCACGCCGGTACGCAAGAGCATTACTCTTGCCATCTTTTTCCTGAAATATGGATAATGTAAGAGAATATCACGGTACAAATCAAGCATGCCTAGTATGAAAACGCCCTTTTTTGCATGATGCAATTGAGGTTCACCCCCACCGAGCATGTGTGCAGCGTGGTCTACTCCAGACACAACTGACAGGAAAAGAAAAAAAGTTTGAAGGCATGCCATGAGTCAGGTGAAAATTCCACATCGTAGTGATCTGTTCACACGAGGCAGCACATGACGATGTGTGTTTGGTAACAGCTTCACTGGTTACACTGATGTGTACGATACAGTCCGTGCCGGGTATTAGATAAGGGTGGAATTCTGAGACACGCGACCGCATCTTAATCTCAACCTCGTTCTTGGCTCTGACGCACTTGTTCGGGTAATTGATCGTGTCGTCGGCAAGTGGAGGCAAGTTGAGGCTACGATCAACAACTGCAGGCGTGACGGAATGATGCGGGAATGATGCAGGAGTTGTATACACACAAATGTGTATTATTTTACTCTGGCCTCTAGTTAGCCTTTCTGGTCGCCGTGGTTACCCTGGTAGCACAGTGTTAACCCTGTATGGCTACACAAACAAAAGTGCTTGCCAAAGAACATATGCAAAACTGCCCATGTGACCACAGGCAAGGTGTCTCTGCTGTGGAGATGAGAGGTTTGGCCAGATTTGGTCACAAAATGAACCTGTTTCTGAACTGGAATCTTTAAGAGAAATCTCTTGTGAATCAATACATCTTGAAACTGTATTACATTTTTACATTGACTAAACCAAGGACAAATGCAAAAAAAAAAAAAAAAAAGCTCGCAAAACAGCAGGGTTACAAGATCAAGTCAAGTAAAAAAAAAAACTATTCTACATGCCTTAAATTACATATACATATAAATTACAAATTATATATACCCATGAGGATAAATAAAGTTTTTTATTTTTATTTTTTATTTTTTTACTTGAGTTGATTTATCTTCATGGGGTAATTTAAGGCATGTAGAATAGTTTTTTTTTTTTTGCCATCTGTGCAATTACCAAATAAAATGTCATAAATAAAACAAAACTGTTGGAATTATGATGAATTGAATTAGTCAGTTAGTGCAACAAGCTTGAAGAAACATCTGTATCAAATATACGTAAATAAATATAAAGTGAAATGGATGGATGCGTATATTAATAAATGAACTTTAAAATGAGTTGTGCAGTATGTAAACAATGGTATTTAGCAGCAGCATTAGAATTATTGTCATAGCAGAGACCAGCGATCTCTATATGAATGTGATTTTAAACATTAAACAGGATACAGTAAACACTCATGTACATGAAATGAAACAAATTCAGTCAAATGTTCAGTCAACTGCCTATATATTAATTCCTCTGGACAGAGCATTTATTTAATAATTCACTCATTATCAGGAAGCGCTAAATCCAGACCATGGTCAAAGTAGAACCGGAGTCGATCCTACCCCCACCACTTGGTATACATTTATATCTAGGGGTCATTTGGAGTTCAGGACATGTTTTTGGGAGGTGAAAGGAAACCAGAGAACACTGGAGAAACCTTATGATGCACTGAATGGTCCAGAGACATCACACCTACTTGTTCATGAGCTTGTTGGACATCCAACAAGATTTTGGGATGCGGCAGTGGAGATTAGTGTTCGTTCATCTAACGAGTGTTTGTGAAATCAGCTCCTTTGGATGTTGGACAAGGGCTCTTGGCTCAGAGTCAACTTTCTGGTTGGTTCTAAAGGTGTCGAGATCAGGAGAGTCAAAGTCTTTTACACTGGACACGGTCAAACCAGGTCTTGATGAACCTCAACTTTCAGGAATGGAGGCCCTACTACACGATGACATATTTGACAAACAGCACCTTTTATCCCTTCCTCACCAAACTGTTGGTATCGTTCCCCTGGCGTCCTCCAAACCGGCACCCGTCCATCAGACTGCCTGATGATTGATTTAATTGTGATTTATCCTTCCAGAGAGCAGTGCGCTTCACACCTCTCCGGCTGACCCTCGGTATTGCACATAGTCACACTTGGGGTTTTTTGTGCAACTGCTCACCCGAGGAAACTTCTTGGCATGAAGCTGCCGATGTTCTTCTTCCAGAGGCAAATTTGGAGTGACGCAACTGAGGAGAGACGATTATCTAACCCAGAATCCCCGGTGTTGTCTGCAGCCATTCAGCTCAAGAACAGAGATTGTGATACACGCGTCTGTTACCTTTTGCCCACTTTAGTCCTTTAGTCTCTTGAACTTTTCCACAGTATTATTGCTACTCATTGTTGCGCAAGACCAGCGATGAACGCATGAAATAAAGGGTTGACTTTTTACCTAGACTGCAGCCCGAGTCATTCAAGACCGATCTGGTTACCTAGTTTAGCAAGCCGTCGCTATGAGGTGTCTATTAGTAGTACACTGTTATGTACACTTATTACTTTATTACACTTATTAATGATTAATTTTTTAAAGGTGTGTTGTTTAATTTTTTTTCATGTGCTGATTCACAGTAGCCCTGTTTCGCCGAGGGTGAGGTAGAGAGGGAACAATCTGTGGCATGAGGAAATAACGTTAAAAGGGACTAAAACTCGGAAGGAAATCTGTTCCCTCTTTTCAGCAGCGTTTCTAATAAGTGATGTTTTTAACAGCAGGACGTTTTTATACAGTGTCTCTCGTACACGTTTACACTGACGAGAGAGATCTGTGTAAATCCACCAAACTGAGGCGAAGAGGCCAGCGGGGGTGAAAGACTGACCTGACCTGCTGGGCATCATGTCCAGACTGTGTGTGTGATTGATTGTGTACAGACATGTGGACTGTGTGTGTGTTTGGGGGGGGCGGCTGTGAGAGAAGAACCCCAACTTGGACTTGTGCCTTCATCACATTACATCAGCAAACCACAATCAGCCTTCATACAATTTTTTTTCCTTTTTATTATTCCTTTTGCTCTCCTTTAGGTTCCCATTTTTTTGTTATTTTATATATTTTTTTCCTTTTAATTTTTTTTTCTCATCAAGTCTACCAATTCTTTAATCTTTCTTTTTTCTTCATTTCCTTTTTTCTTAATTTTGTTCCTTTACATTTTTTCATTTTCTTGAATTTTCTTTTATTTTATATAATTAGTCATCATTAGCTGCTTAATTTTGTTTTCCTTGTTTCTTTTATTTTTGTATTTATTTTTCTTTTTTTATGTCATTATTTCACTATCTTTTTTATTTTTGTTTTTCTTATTTCTTTTCCTTTTTATTTTTAGTAATTTTAGAGTTTTTGTAATAAACTCGTTTCATTCTCTTTGTTGTTTTTTCTTGTTTGTTTGTTTTGTTTGTTTGTTTGGGGGGGCTAATTGATTTTTATCTCTGTTCTTTTTGGTTTTTCCCTGCATTTTTTTCCTCTCATTGTTCTTAATTTTTCACTCCCTTTTTTTTGTCCATTTTTTTTATTATTATTATTTTTTCTTTTCTGTATTTCTAGAACGTTCTAGCTTTAGGATGCGCTGTCGTCTCCTTGGGCTGAGAATGAGCATGTAAGGAATGCGTGTTTCCTCAGCAGGAGCTCCGAGCTCACGGCGCGGTGCGTAAGAGGAATTGATTTGCTTTTGTGCTGTGTATCTTGGGCGAGTGTTTGTGTTGTCTAACTCCTGCACTGGCCGGTCTGAGGTGGAAAACTCCGGTCAGGCGTTATTGGAGTGGCGGTGTGGGGGAGAGCGAGCGACCTCTGACCTAGAGAGATGATATACTGTCTGAACCACAGGGACAGAAACTCCCACGCTGATGTAACAAACACGTCCTGCGCCGAAGAGTAAAAACTTACAGAATTACCTCATCATGAGTGTTACTGCTCAGGCTAACGGCAACGGCGGATCAGTCAGCGGGGTGATGGAAGGGTTTAGTCTTTAAACCACAGTCAGGTGCAGCAGGAAACAAAACGGCACTTGAACCATAATAACGGTTTTGATACCGAACTCCACAAATCTAAACAATAAAAAAAATTTGATTCTTGTGGAGTTTGGTATCAAACCAGTTAAAGTGGTGCCATCCATTTACATAAGGCTTGTTGTTGTTGCTGAAATATTCTGTTGTCTTGTATAAGGGGTAAAACAGCGTGCTGTGCAGTTTTAGGGAAACCATCAACTCTAAAGCCGAGTTAACACCCTTAAAACAGGGGACGCCCCCCACACACTTTTGCTTTGTTTTGCTCTCTCTCTCTAACTCCCTGACTTATTTTTTCCGTTTCTTTAAAAAAAAAAAAAAATCCTTACTTCATGTTAATTCTGTTCTTTTTTTTTTTGTTGTTGTTGTTGTTTTATTATTAATTAATTTATTAATTTTTTCTTTTTGGTTTATTTTTTATATATATTTTTGTTCTCTTTAATTTCTCCTTCATCTTATTTCCATTTTTCTTTTTTTTGCTGTTTTTGCTTCATTCGTTTGTGATTTTTTTTTTTTTTTCAAACTAGTTTTTCCCTCTTTTTTTTTTGCCTTTTTCTATATATTGTTCTCTAATTTGTATCTTTCTAATTTTAAACCACAGAATATTGCTAAATATTTATTCCTTTCTTTTATTTATTAAAGGACTTGAACGCATTTGTACGTGTTTATTAATCCATTTAAAGTCACTTTCGGTGTTCGGAAACATCTGTGAAGCAAGAGGTTCCTGTTTCTCTTTTTGAAGTTATGTGGAAAAAAAGTACAAACCCCTCCATCCTGGTGATTTTTCCACTTTAGTAAACATTACGAGTTTCTTTATTTCTCACTGAAACTGGAAACTCCTACTATAAATAAATTAATTTAGACATTAGTTCAGAATTTATGTAAAACTTCACCATATCAACAATTAGGTTTTTTTTTTTTTTTTTTTTTTTTTGAGCATTTGTCATTCAATCCTCTGCTGTACAAATTTCCATGATGGATTGATTTTATAGTTGTTCTAATGACTGGCGTCTGGAACTCACGGACAGCACAAAATGCCGTGCGTTGCTTTTGCCACGTCTTTACAGCAACCTGCCCTCAGTCGCCGCCTGTTTGTGGGAACAGCAGCTCGGTTGGGTTGATGCGAGACAGGTGACTCTGGTATTTAAGAACATTTCATTTCTTTGCCTTGTACATTTGACATTGAAACCCATTGCCATTATTCCATATCCGTATTGTGATGCGCTGTTCTGCAGCATTTGTTTTGCAGCATTTGTCTGAATCTGAGCAGAAAGTGGAGATTTATACTGTACAGTTCAGAATTTATCCTGCTGCTTCGATCAGCTGTTGCATCATCAATAAACACCAGTGACCCAGTTCCACTGGCAGCCACACATGCCCAGGCCCCAACGCTGCTTTAATGATCGACAGATGATGTCGTAAGGTTTGGAGCGCGAGCCTTTCTTTTCCTTGATTGCAGCTACCAGACACAATTTAATCATTGGCCGTTTATTTACTTTGCCGTAAAATGAGGAAGAAACTGGCCACTTGTGATCCATCAAGCAGCTTATCGGGCTGTTGTCCCAATACTTCTGAGCCAGTCAAAATGACTTAAAAGAATGGGCTTTTATGGTTAATGTGACACTCATGTCAAACCCCTTGCATTAAAGCTGAGAGTTTACACTCGGTCTGAATACTTATGGACACGACCTGCGCTTTGCATTAGTGATGGACGCTGTTCTCCGATTTGCTGTCACAGGAGATTAGTCAGCACCGCAGCAGTCGGACTCGAAATGTGAATGGTTTAAAAGTTCGCAATAGCGAAACGCATTTATAAAGTGATTTTTCTTCTAACCCCGAGCGGCAAAGTCGACTTCTCTCGAATCCTTATCTCTTTTCCGCAGAATTTCAGCGCGGCCGACGTGATGACACTCAAACACCTGAATGAGTGCGCGATGAGCCCATATCTGTTCCTTCCAAAGAACAGACTCCTACTGTGCCGTGACGAGGTCGGAGGCCCATGTTCTCGAGGGATAAAGCTTATCGTAAACGCGCAGGTCTGAAGAGGCGGGCCGACGTGACACGGCCCGGCGCCTTACACCAACACCCGCCCCTTTCTTAGAAGGGCGCTCGTTGGTTAACAGCGCGATGCTATCTCAGGCCCTCATCAATGAAGGCGCGCTTGCGGTTCCTGTTTCTGCTAAGTCGAACTTGGGCCCCTTCACTTTCTTTCCAGCGAAGCCTATCTGCGTGTGTGTGCATTTCTGTGTAGTCGTGTCACACCGCGCCGCTTCTCCTTCCTCTTTTGGTTCAGCTTTCTCATCATCGGACGCCGATGCTAGTAAAAGGTCACCGGGGTTCTTTCTGGGTTGTCGCGCGGGGTCGTGTGTTCGTGCACGTAACTTACTATTCAGGGTCGAGGTCAGGTTTCTAATAAAACACATCTGATAGAACGAGATCCTGGTGCACGGGTGCTGAGAAGTTTGCATTCGTCAGGAGGAAATGTTTCACGGTCAGCTCCAGAAAATACTTCCCAGCCCCGCCCCCCCCCCCCCCCCCCCCCCCCAAGCAAAGGAAAACTCCTGAATGCTACAGTTTGTGCTAAAAAGGTACAAAGACGGCAAACACTAACAGTGTTAAAGATGGAACTGGGAGACTATAAAGGCGTAAAGCGCTGCAGCATCTCTGTCTTTAGGTGGATTGTATACGGATATCGCTAGAAATGACGAAGAGAGAGTATTTAAAGTGATGCTCGCTTTATCATTGTACATCTGCGTAGTATGACCTGGTTGGGGAATTTCAAAAGGACACCTTCACCCACACCTTTTTCTTTTTCTTTTTTTTGGTACGTCCTGTAAACAGTGTCTGGGTTTTCTTCCTGTACTGCTAATCTGGAAGATTCTTTGCCTCATATTAAATTTAGATGTTTAAAAAGGGCTGTTTGAGTTCTTGCGGTTGCCCCCCCCCCCCTTTCCGCGCACACACACACACACACACACACACACACACACCTCGAGCAGCATGCGGTATCTCTAACCCCCCGTGAGACTCCCTTGGGTTTACGATTTGCTATTCAAATCGAGGTCGAAATCGGGAGAGAACAAAGGCAGGTGTTTATGATCACAGATGAGTCAGATTCATGTAAATGTCCCGCTTTGCTGGGAGGGGAGCGACGGGGGGTGTCCCTGGCTTAACCTGAGTGCACCCGCTGCTCGGCTCGAGCTTGAGTCATCGAGCGATCCACACACACGCACACCTCAGCGGTATGAATGGAAAAGAAAGCCGGGTGGAGCGGTGTGAATACCCGGCTCCAGAGCTCACTGGGAAGTGAAAGAGGTCAGAAATTCCACGTTGCTCAACATCACAGCGACAGACAGACAGCTCTACCTGCGCCTCCATCTGCTCTCCCGAACTTGCTCTCGCGCCCCGTCAAACACCTGCGACAATTCAGTCTCTTTGAATGTACTCTCTTGGCGTACTCGAAACCAGATCAGCAACGGTTCAGATTTCAATGAGTTTCAATGTTAAATGTAGAGACGAGGTTCAATAGTAAAAAAAAAAAAAAAGGGAACCATTGTTCAGTTTTATTTTCCACAATTCATCATCATTTGTTTTTGCATAACCACACCACAGCAAGATTCAATTGTTATTGACTTTTAAATAGCGAAACTGTTTTTGTTTCCTCGTCCCTCGTAATAAAGACGGAGGAAAAGAAAGATGAAAAGACGTACGTCACAATTTCTTTTTTTTGTTTTGTTTTCTTCCATGTCGAGATGGATGAGAGTTTTCGAAACGTTTTGGATCCGTCGGCAGAATATCATCTCCATTCATGTTGGAAGCAGAATAAAAACTAGCGGTGGTTTTGCGGCGTGAGGAGCGTGCACGTGCCAAGGTTTCGGGATCTTTTGTAGTAGGCACGACTTGTGGAACGTTTTCCGGATTCGTGTTTTAGATGAACAAAAGGAAAAGGATTTCGTCTCCTGGCCGTTTTTTGTTTGTTTGTTTGTTTTTTCTTTTTCACCCCCAGTGTGGGTTCACTTGCTCTTGACGCCCATCTGCATCCTGGTTATGACGTGTCGTGTGCTCTGATTGTAGCGAGTCGTTATTCCAATTTAATTCTTTTTGTTTTTTTTTTTTTTTTCCCCCGAGCTGCAGAACTCGTGCTCACTGGATGTTTTTTGTTTTTCGCTCCGTCTCTAAAGACCGATGTGTGTGTGAAAATTCCAGGATATCGATTTAGTTTTACGGTGGTCCTAATAGAGGACTGACGCTGTGTCGTCTTAATGCACATTGGTGGGGGGAAGAAAAAAAAACAGGATCCTGTGAACTGATTTTAAAAAGAATATTTAATATTAAATTTTTTTTTTTTGTCTTAATTCTTGAGCTATTGAATATTATCTATTTATTTAGTTAGTTTATATTTTATTTCAAATAAAGAGTTAACTGATTCATTATTATTTTTATTGGTATTATATTCATGATGTGGAATGAAAATATTTTGGATACATTTTATTAAAACAATTGCATAGATTGGTTTCAATTTGAACAAATTTTCTGTAAGATTTTGTCAAAATTATGAACTTGAAAATTTTTTTTCATCAAAACAGATTTAAACAACATTGTGCATTTTTTTTTTTTAATTAATAAAATGTTCATCATGGCAGGTTAGTGTGTGTGTGTGTGCGTAGGTTTTTAAAGATCTTAGTTTTCATTCCACACAGATTGATATATTTAAGTTCATGTGGTCTCTCGACGTAACGACTGAAAATAGCACGATAGTCGCAAAACATCGATTATCCACATGAAATGCATGAAGATGCGGTTAAAAAAAAATTTTTTTTTTATTTCCACAAATAAATGGAAAGACCAGAAACGCGTCAAGCATGCCATTTGAAAAAGCGCCTTTTTTTTTTTGTCAAGGCCTTTTTTGGAGGTGGAGTCGCGCAGCATCCGCTGCCCCAGTGTGTCACAACAAAAGTAGGCTGATACCGCGAAAGAGGAAATTGACTAAGAGTTCTGAGAATGCCTGTGGTCAGGGGTCATGTGACTTGCCGGAATGATCCCGGAGTCATTTGCATACGGCCGCATCGGGGAGGAAGAGGCGTGGCTTCAGTGAGGAACCTTCGTGCCCCTTTGTTTACATCTGCGCTGTCGACTGCTTCTTTTTTTACTTGCGCTCGAAGGAGATGCGCGGAGATAAAGCCCACCGAAACTGACACCCGCCGAACGAGCAGCGCAGCCACGCACTGGTGCAAGAGACGAAAATAGAAGGGGTTGAGATGAAGCAGTGTTCATTACTCTAATTATTATGATGCTTTTAAGGAATGATTGGATCGTTCCCTTTTTTCGTAAATACCTCTTCCCCTTCTTGTCCTGTCGTTATTAGCGCCCTCACTTTCATCTCTAATGGACACTCAATATGGACCATCACATGTCCCCTCAATCGTCTTGCTAAATGACTGGTTGTTTGAGGGATCAGCAAGTCCTTCCAAGTCCCCATGAAATAAATTCCGTCTTTTTTGGACAGGGTGTAAAATTGTGTTTGAAGGTTTTTCCTGTTTTAATATGAAGAGATGAAAATGTTCAGCTCTTTAAAACTATGTATTTATGTTTATGTATGCATGTCCAGTTTGCGCCCCAAACCAAATGCTCCCTTGACCCCACATGGCCCTCAGTTCGTAAACAGACTGACTGAAGCAAATCGCTCTACAGTAGCAGCAGGTTGGCATCAAACCTGCCGTGTTTATGTAGTTTGGTTTTTAGTTTCCTTCCTGTCATCAGGTAAAGGTGTTGAGTGCGGCTGCTCGATTCTGACAAAAATCTTCGATTATTTAATGTATTATTATTATTATTATTGTTCATTGACTTTTTTGATACATCATGCATTTTATTGAAGTACAAACAACTTTTTAACAGGTATTTTTATTAAACTTTTTTTAAATATGTCAACTAAAAAAGCTTTAAGAGAGAGAGAGAGAGAGAGAGAGAGAGAGATGCCACAGCCTGGCTGAGAGCCAGTTTGGGTTTTGAGTCAGTGTGCAATGATCACAAAACTCACAGATCAGATTGTATGACAGTTTTTGTGTCACAGAACGTTCAAGATATCATTTTGTAGAAATTCATTTAATAAATCCGCGAAATTAAACTTAAAATGTTAAATTAATGTTCTGAGACTTCTTGTTAAACAATAGTAAATAAAATTTTAAAAATAGATAACGTGCATCTTTTATCATAATAATCATCATCATCATCATCATCACCACCCTTGGTTGAAAAAAAAAAAAAAAAGATATTTGGGGCAGGTTATAAAAATCTAGGCCAATATTTCTTGAGACAAGTGACAGTATGGGTTTTAGGGCAGATATTATTTGGCTGTTTTGTTTGTTTGTTTGTTTGGAGTGTGCAAGAGTGATGCATGTCACCTGGCAACCCCTAGAGAAGGAAACCTTGTCAGTCTGCAGACTCGGAGTGAGCAAAAAATACAACTTGCATGTACAAGCGAGAGAGTATTTCATTTACCCGATTCCACCTGCTCCATCCTTGACTTCCTGTTCCAAAAGTAAATCCCTTAACCTTCAGAATCGATCCGAGCTTTTCACCATGCGCAAACCAAAGCGCTCATAACCTTGTAGATAAAAAGTCTGATTATCTGTGTTTCTTCACAGCGGATCAAGTTTACGGAGACCAAGATATGCACGAAGTTGTTCGCAAACACTGCATGGACTACCTGGTGAGATTTAGTATTATTTATTTATTTAAAGCCTTCTTGCCCACCATTGGATCGACAATACAGAAGTTTTTGAACTTTTCCTACTTTTTTTTTGATCCCCAGATGAAGAACGCAGACTACTTCTCAAACTACGTGACAGAAGACTTCACCACATACATCAACAGGAAAAGAAAAAACAACTGTCACGGGAACCACATCGAGATGCAGGCCATGGCGGAGATGTACAACCGGCCGGTGGAGGTGTACCAGAACGGCACAGGTCAGGACATTACTGTGAACTTTTGTTGTAGTTTCATTCATTCTTCTTACTCTGAGGGACAAGTCACTTTGGAATACCTTTCCATTAACCATGACCTTTTTCCCGTTACTCCAAAGTCCAATCTTTATGCTCCCTAGCAAACTGAAGCCTTTTTTTTTTTTTTTTTTTTTTTCCTGATTAGTCTTACTAATCAGTTTTTTTTTTTTTTTTTTTTTTCGCCACACAGCTGTTTAGTCTCGGTCCTGAGAGTTCTCACCTCCTTGTGTGTAAGGAAATGCTCTTACTTCCACATAGCTCTTGCTGTTACTGTTGATCTTGTTACTATGCAACTTGACGAAAGAGTTCAAGTCATCTTTCTCACGTTTCTTCTGCAAACTTGCCGGTTCAGTTGTTTTCTTTGCTTGATGCAGTGCAATAATTTAGCCCTTCTGAAATAGCGCCTTAAGATTAATAATAATAATGGAGAAGAAAGATGAAACGGTGGTTTAATGTAATTAGTCAAGCCTTTATTTGTGACGCGATTCTTTCGAAATTCTTTTCTTTGTATATACCCGAGCTAGGAAGTTTGGCTTTAGAGCGCGAGGTCTACATGCGCCCACAAACATCCGTTTGTGATTGTTAAACATCCCTTTTTCTAAGCTGTTCCCTCCATTCTTCTGGGAAGGCTTCTCGCTAGATTTTGGCGCGTTGCTGTGGGACTTGTGTTCATTCGGCGTCCGTGAGATCAGGTGCTGATGTCGAGTCAGGACGTCTGAGGTGCAGTCGGCGCATCTCAGAAGTGTCCAGTGGGGTCGAGGTCGGTCAGGGCTCTTCACAGGACACTCGAGTTTTTCATTTTCCATCTTAATAGACCACGTCAGCAAAGCTTGATCAGTGATGCCGGAACCGGTTTAGCCCTCATAGTTCCAGTGTAGGTGTATTTTAATACTAGGAGATTCTGTACAGTTGTGTTCTTGCCCATACAGCCGGTCCCTGCGAGTCGCGGTTCAGAGTTCATGGCCTCTGTCGTTCGCGGATTTTTCTTAGAACTTGACTAATTTTGCAACATAAACATATTAAAGTACATTCAGCTAAATATCGATATAAAATATAATACTGTATAAGTTTTTTAATACAAAGCAACCGTAGAGGAAAAGGCGGCTTGTGATGGTGAAATCTTACTGTATTTACCCTACAGTACTGATGCCAAAGAAACCCAGAGCGCATTCCAAAGAAAACACTCGTGCATAAATTACACTACATACAGGCGGGTAACATCGGTGTTTTAAATTATACGGGTTTACCTGTGCGTTGCTTCTTTTTAAGGGTAATGTATAAAGCTGAGTTTAAAATGAAAGCGTTTTGGGAGCATATGTGGAAGAATGTTTAATGTTTCAACTAAACAAATAGGCATTTCTTTGACCACATCGAAAAATCTGTGCTTCATTTCCACAATTCGAGGGAACTCTAAGAACGAAACCGCCGCCAATTTCAGCTGTGGACTGTATAAAGTATCAAAAGTCTGACCTTGAAACCTATATGTGGTTCTTCCCTGAACAAAATGTTTGCCACAAAGACATTCGGTATTCAGTCGTGTGCGCTTTCAGCATTCAGACGAAGATCCACATGCGGGTGTGACGATCAGGTGTCCACATACTTTTGTTATGGCTAACGTGTACCGTATGCCGAGGAAGCAGTTATTAGTCACGGGATCATAACCTGTGTTAGAATCACTTGGATGTCACACGCGAGTGATACCATCAGATAAACATGTAGCTTGCCTCTTCAGGAGAGCGACGTCTGTGAGCTAATGATGCAAAAATACCCGTGTCTTTGATCCTTATCTACTACAGGTATGCTGAGAATTGGTGATCTCTATCTCAAGAGCTCTTTGCACTCAAGCTTGATGTTTACTCTGTAAATAGATTTCTTTTACCTTTTGGGTGGGTCTCTTTAATCTCTGTTGTTGTTGTTGTTATTTCAAAATAAGCATGTTTTTTCTGTTTGTTTGTTTTTCTTTAGAACCAATCAACACGTTCCATGGGATCCACCAAAACAATGACGAACCAATCAGAGTCAGTTACCATCGGAACATTCACTACAATTCAGTGGTGAACCCTAACAAAGCCACGATCGGAGTGGGGCTCGGCCTTCCTGCCTTTAAACCAGGGGTAAGTGTGTGTGGATGTGGGTATGTGTGGGTGCGTTCTTATTAAACCCAAAATCAGTATTCTCTCTGTATTACAAATAATGTATGAGATTATATTTTTATAAATTAATTGCCAAGGAAAACATTGCTTTGAAAGTGGTTTTAAAACGATGTATATACAGTGCACAGCCTGAGCATCATGTTGATGTGACCTCATTTCCTGACCTCGGAGATGTGGGGACACATACCTGTGTGTATTTTGTTTTGTTTTCCAATTAGTAATTCTATGTTAAAGGGACTTCTCCTTTTTTTTTTCTACTTGGAAATTTCGAGATAGTCGAATGCAGGAGTAAAATTACAGTGTCCAGACTTTTTGCAAAAAAAATCACAGCAGTGTTTCAAGTCTGAAATAAACCTTGCGGTGGTAGCCGCGGAACGGTCCGCATTACCCGCCTGAACAAAAGTGCTCTACTATATACAACAAATACACATATGATATAATATTTTGATTGTATTTGATATTTCTTGTCATTTCACGTTTCAGACGTCCAGCCTACTAACCCTCCGCTCCAGCTTACCCGTATGTGAAGAGTAAGACAAAGTAAAAACAATAAGAACTGAACACTCTTTGGTGCATAAATATGCACCGTTTGCGTTAAAAACCAGAGCATTTGTAGCCTTTCTTTGCATTACAATGTTGTAAAAATAATAAGTCTTGCTTGGGCCCGAATGCATATATATAGTTTTTTGTTTGTTTGTTTTTTCAGCACAAGCTTATTTCATTATTTTTAACAACAATACAAACATGGCCAAGCAAAAAATGTAAAAATGTCACATAGGCAAAGAAATATCACAGATTCACAAGATCACATGTTTTATGGTTGTTTCTATGACCAAATATATAATTTTGGGAGTTTTATTTAAAAAAAAAAAAAATTTTTTATAAACGTTATTCCTACATTTCAATAGCAATAAAATGTAAGTTTTAAAAGTAATTATAACTTTGGTTCATATCAGAAAACCCAAATGCACAGTTTGTCACGTCAATATTATTATTATTATTATCATTATTATTTTGTTTTTTAAATCGGCCATTGCATCATAATGCTGTGTTGCCGCACGGATGTGTGCTGCGTTAGTTTTAAGGTGAATCTCCCTGTTTTTTTTTTTGTTTTGTTTTTTAAGAGCCCTTTCCCCGTGTGAAACTGTTTTTCTGCAGAGCAGAAGTGTCTTCTTTTTACGGTGACACATGCTGCATTTACTGCATCCCAGTACGCCGCTCTCACGGTAGCAGAATAAACAGGTACAGGCAAATATACATGGATGTGGGAAACACTGCACAGTAATACAGCGGGGTCACACTGGGTCAAGTGTTTTTGTGTTGTTTTTTTTCTTCCCACTTTTCTTTTTCCTTGAACCCATTAATGCCGAAATTACAGTTGCATTTTATCAGCTGTTACTTAACCCGAGTTTCTACTTTATCAGAGCTGCTTCTGAGAACCGAATGAATTTAATTTCCTCAAGCCCTGAGCGCTCAGAGTCCTTTGTAAAGAGTAGAAAGAAAATGGCAAAGGTGTTTTTACACACAAATTGACACATTTTCAAATTAAATGGTCGTCCTTTGTCCGAGATATCTGAAGATTTTACCCTCATCTGCGGAAGATCATCCAGAATCGATTTTTAAAATCTTCCGATGCGTGTCTGATTCGTCTCAGGCATGTCCGATATCACCATTTTTAACGATGTTGGTGCTCAGAGGAGCTTTTTATTCATTTATGTATTTATTTATGTCTCCCCTTTTTGCTTTCCATGAGGTTTAGGTTCAACCGTGTCAGTCTGGTTAGATGCCACCGATGCTTCACTTTCACTCACAGCCTCTGCATATGACTGAGATCTTCGTCTTGCTTCTTGTTTTGATTGTTTTGAACCGAGCAATGCAGATGCAGAATCGCTTTCTCACAGCTGTGGGCGAACGAAACACCGACCCACACACCGCTTCCTCATGATTTAATCTCGGCTCCTCTCAGAGATCAATAAAATAATCTTCCTCTCAGGTTTATAATGTTTTTTTTTGTTTTTTGTTTTGTTTTGTTGTTTTTTTTTTTTGGTCTCGATTTGATGGAAAAACCAAAGCCTGGTTCTCCATCCGTCACAAAACAAACAAACAAACAAAAACCCCAGAGAGTCGGGATCCTAACCGGGAACAAAACGTCTTGGGAAGTGGTGTTAAGCCACAGAGATCAGACCAGAATCCGAATCGAATCAGATCTTCTGAAATCAAGTCTCTGTTGTTGATATCGCGTCTTGATATCGCAACAGGAATGCGAACGGCATCCTCAATCCTGAACTTGGGATTCTTGTTTTTTTTTGTTTGTTTGTTTGTTTGTTTGTTTGTTTTTTTAGATACTAAAATTCTTGAATGTTTTTAGTGTTTTGAGTGTGGATGTCTATCTAAAATGAAACCTTGCCGCTTAATCAGGCATCAACAGCATTTTCAGCCAAACTCCACACACACGCTCATTCGGACACAGAAATGAATCAGACCAAAGCGTCTGATCTCCTTGAGGAACCCTGAGCTACAGTACGTGTCCTCACACACACAATCTCTGCTCACTTATTAAACTCCTGTGAGATATACACACATCTTACACAGCAGTGTTAATTCAGCAGCTCACGGTGTGTGCGTGCGCGCGTGCGGTGTCATCCATGCATCACTGCGTACCATATAGCTGACCTGTCGCTTGCATTTTTATAACAACGCCTCAATGGTGCGACGTTTTAAAGACTTCATTCCAAAATGCATGCAAATACCTTGCAGTCGTTAATTACAAACAATTTATTGGTATTTGACTGTATTTGAATATTAGTGTCTACTTTTTATACTAATATAGACTGAGTGGACATCGGCTTCTGTGATGTACACAACAGTACA
The DNA here is from genome assembly GCA_013621035.1 of Clarias magur. Taxonomy (NCBI): domain Eukaryota; kingdom Metazoa; phylum Chordata; class Actinopteri; order Siluriformes; family Clariidae; genus Clarias; species Clarias magur. Next base: position 68,170 of record QNUK01000655.1, on the reverse strand, counting down.
ATTCAGAATTTGGATCTTTGCAATTAGTTTTTATTCATTTATGGATAAATTTAAATTCTATCTTCTAAATTCCATTTCCCGTTCTAAATTTTTTTTAAATTGCGCGTCAAAATGGCTTCTTATTCACTGCGAGCACTCATTATTGTACAAGGGTGCAATGCATGTAATGGAGCTGAAGAGCATTAGCAGCGCACTTTACACTTAGTCAGCACGTGAAATTTAGTAGAATGTAGATCATATTTATTCACAGCCTTATTTTCTAGCAACAACGTTTCGCATGTGTTTAGTGTGTATTTACAGTATCGTGCAAAAGTCTTGAGCCACCCCACATGTCCTCATATTGAATTAAATGAAAGAAACAGGAACAAATGTGTTACTGCTGCTGGCCCCAAAGATGCAATAAAAAAACGAGTTGTTTAAGTAAACACCTAGGTGGCACAGTGGCGCAGCGGTTAGCACTGTTAGCCTCCAGGGTTGAGGATTCGATTCCCACCTTGGGGGTCTGTGTGTGCATGGAGTTTTCATGTTCTCCACTTTGTTAGTGGGTTTCCTTCTGGTACTCCGGGTTTCCTCCTACAGTCCAAATTGCCCCGTGTGTGTGTGTGTGTGTGTGTGTGTGTGTGTGTGTGTGTGTGTGTGTGTGTGTGTGTGTGTGTGTGTGTGCGCGCACCCTGTGATGGATTGGCACCCTGCCCTGGCTGTACCCTGCCTCATGCCCAAAGTCTCCTGGGAAAGTCTGCAGGGTCCTTTGACCCTAAGATGAATTATAAGAATGAATCAGTATTAACCTCAGCAGCGACCTCATTTCCCCTCTCGTCTGTTCCAGCCGCTCAGCATTCAGCATCACCAGTGTACTAATCACCTGCCTGATCGTCTGTCATCATCATCTGCACCTGTTTCTCAGTGGTTCATGCCTCAAGTTGGCTTTTTTTTATGCTTGAATGATTCATAGGTCACTGCGTGGCTTAACAAACAATAACATTCATTAGAAACTGCACAGTACAGGGACTCGACTGAAAATGAGAGACAAAAAGTCCCTTTAGGAAGCCTGGAGAACCGTTCCTCGAAACTACATTAAAAATACCAGAAATAATGTCTCTTTGGAAGCAAAATATGAAAAAATGAGTGTGTCAAGACTTTTTTTTTTTTTTTTTTCAAACGTTAACTCTTTAAATAAGTAAATAAAATGGTACATTTAAAGTTGTGGATATTATGTGTATAATTTTTCTTGCTATATTTATTGCAAAAAAAAAAAAATGCTGTCTTTCATTTAATGAACGTTCTACAAGCAGATCTCAGAGACTGTCGGTGTTCCACAGTATTAAATCAGGTCACTGCGTCAGTCCCTGAGCAGGTCGGAGCCAGACTCAGCCTGCGCTCACCGGCAGAGAAGTCAGAAGTAGGTGACAGTCTGAGCTTATCAAAGCCTCCTCAGGGTCGTTTCCCCACCGAGCTTCACTTCCTCAACACCCACCCACCGCAGCCTGAACATTCCACACATCCATGGCTCACTCAGGCAGGCTTATTAGCAGCGTCCTGTTTTATTCGTGCAGCAAGTGCTTCACGATGGCAGCAGAGTGACCCTCCGGTGACCTTAAAGACACGTAACACTTTGTCACCATTTATAGCTTTTATCGTTATTTAAGTTTACATGCCGGAGTTTGACTAGCTAAATTAAGAGAATCCGTTTTATCCTGATTAGGTGACTTTTAATGGTCGATGATGGGATTATCCGATGCATCCTGAAAGCAGTTTTGTCAATAGGTGTGTTTACATGGAGAGTAATATCTCACTAATAATGAGATAATGGCCCGATCTGAATAACAATGCATCATGTAAACACCTCAGTCTGACCTGATCTGGGTCAATCAGACTGAATTTTAAGAGAAATGACGGGCGAGGTGTAAACATTTCGATTTGTCCGTTCGGAAAGTAAATACAAGCCGGAATAAATAATAAATTTCAAGTCGTGTTCAAGTCAAACCAGGACTTTTGATTGTGCATAAGAACAGAACAGTTATGATAATAAAAAGTCTCTTTATTTCTCTGTATAATCCCCTGCTATACTAATGCACTTATCCCAGCATTTCACCGGTGCTTGGATACCGTCAGAGTTTTCCCAGTACGCGGGCACCATCATCGAACTGCCTGATTGACGTCTATGTCTCAAACATGTGGCTTGAAGTGAAATCAGGACTGTACGGAGCTGTGATGTGGCAATAACCCTTAGCCGAGTTCCTGTAATGTGCAAGTGGTGTTGGTGAATGATTGCGTGCACAGTTCCCACAGACAGATGCGCCTCTTCCGCAAGTTAGCCGTCAATTACCAACCCCCCCACTTGCTGAATGTTGACTGAAAAGACTGCAGTGGGCTCAGAGCCATCTCAGCCAGGATCGTCTTTCAGGGACATGCAGATATCTTTTAAAATGTTAGCTGCAGTAAAAAATAAAAAAAATTTGAATGGTGCAAAGAGTCTCATCACCGTACTGTGCATGAAGTCTTCTGTAAGATGAAGTCTTCTGTATCGGTTTTACGCCTTCATGCATGGTGAACTTATTGCAGTAGGCCAGAATTTATCAGAAAGGATGGGAAGCCTTAAAATTGAAGAAGAAAAATACTTGATATTTTGCATTCAGTGATTTTAGAAACTGGAACTTTTTTCCCCTTCTTTTTCTTTCTTTATTATAGTAAATCATCCAATCGTGTTGAGTCATGTATACTTTCCTCTTTAAAACTGCAATGTTTAATCAGGATTAACAAACACAAAAACCTGTGTTTTAATCCAAAGCGAACGCTTGTACGTCCAGTATAACTCATTTAAAAGTAAGAAGTGCTGCTTTGTTTACTCCTGATGCTCTGAGCAAGCATTTGGATTTGACGTCACCTGCTGAACTCAACCGTGAACGGACCGTCTCAGGCTTCCATGTTGGGAATTCTGAGTTGAGAGGGCGTTTTCTCTCTTTCTTTTGGATTGAAACCCACGAGTTACGAGCTTCAGCCGAACGTAGCATAAGGTTGAATGGAAACAGTAACGCAGCTCAGTTTAATGTGTACGTTAAGAAATGACTTGTGAATAAAAGTGTAATTGTTACTTTAAGCTTCTAATAAGACACAGTATCTTATTCCAAAAAGATTTTCTTTTAATTGGGTTGGATACGTAATTATAAGGATATGATGAAGGGTATGACTTAATTTCAGCAGTATGTAAAGTGAATAACTCCCTTTTTCCCCCCACATGAACAAGAGCTGACCAAGTAACAGTGTATTGAGACACCTGACTTTGCTTGCATGCAGCACAAGACAGTTAAACAGGAAGATGTGAACTGGCCCTGTGACTCATCACATGCAACTTGTGATCTTTTTGTCATCTCTGTCATTTAAACCTGACCGTTTTATACACGCTAAGAAACGTATACCTGCAATAAGACTTGTGCTCGAGTCGCAGCCGTGCTCAGCTCGGCCACAGATGTGCGCGTGTGTTCTGCTCTGTCGGGGTCAGCCAGGTTTGTAGAACAGCTGGTTTGGCTGCACAGAGAAACAATGGCGTGTGGACGTGCCGTGGCACACTTGGCGTGCATACAAGAGCTAACCACATGCTGTCTCACATTCGAGACGCTCTCCCAGACAAGGAAGAGCGACCGAAAGTGCATTTGAATGCTGAAATTAGGGCGCAGGATCAAAACCCTGTGCTCTTCTTTTTGCTGCTTATGTCTTAAGTAAAGTTTCGGTGGTTATGCATTATATCAATATCTTTTTGTTGTTGTTGTTGTTGTTGTTGTTGTTCCCCTTCATAATATAAACCATAATATGTCAGTGCTCATGAGGCAAAATATTCTGTCCTCATTATGACATTTTTAGTTTAGTTTTTTGTCTTTTTTACCGCCAATGCAGCTGAATTCTCTAATCTTGATTGGTCAGAAGGTGTTGATTGATTTTTCTTAAGACAGCCTATAGTATTAATTAGCAATGACCGCTAGTTCATCGGGATTCTATGTTGAATGCTTCGAGAAACCTGTGAAATTATTCATATGCTGAAGTTTTCTAAGACGTTCTATGCAGCGTCCTGAGTATCAACAGTTTGTAGTTTGTAAAAGAATTGAAAATAGTTTATAGCTGTTATCATTTATCTGATAACCTGTTATGTACTGGCTATGTAAATGTAATTGTAAGCAGATGAAGAAGTATGAGTGATTTTATGTATTCATTACTTAATTTTTAATTAGCATTGATATTGAAAGGGTATAAAGAGGGGAAAAAAATACTTTGAGTGCTTCTGCTATAGAAAAAAAACTATAGAATATATGACAAAAATGTTGTATCAAGATATTTCCAGACACTTTTATGATGCACAGTATGCCTCACACACAATTTTTTATTTTATTTTTTTAAAAAGCTTTCTAAAAAGATATGCTTAAATGTACATTATCTAGCAACGTGTATCAGGTTAAATGTGTAAATGTATTATGGTATTGATATTACATTGTTGTTTTAACCATCTCAGGTTTAAATGTGCTTTAATAAAATATTAGGGATGTTAATAATTTCGTATTTCATCGATTCATTGTTAAGAATTTTTTAAGTGATATTTGTTTTGCATAATATTTCTCTGTCATATCTGCGCAATCTCAGACGCACGAAACTGGTATTTTTGATTAAGCTACCTATTGATTATTGTTTGGTAACAATCGTTTCATAAACCTTACATTTGCAACCCGATAAAGTACCAGATTATTTTTTAGTGTACTCAGTGTAAACTGTCTCCCTCTGGGCAGTACGCAGACCAGTCTCTGATGAAGAACGCCATCAAGACGTCGGAGGAGTCATGGATCGAGCAGCAGATGCTGGAGGATAAAAAGAGGGCCACCGATTGGGAGGCTACCAATGAGGCAATCGAAGAGCAGGTGGCACGCGAGTCGTACCTGCAGTGGCTCCGGGATCAGGAGAAACAGGCACGGCAGGTGAGCAGGGTCAGGGGGCTAAAACATAAAAACAAAGACTCGGCCACTGGCCGTCCTAAAGTCGACATTCCACTCAGCCGTAACCTCTCGAGTATGAGGAATCGGGACAGGCCATGCAATAGCTTCTGGTTGCACATCTGGTCCGAATGTCAGTCGGTCATTCTAGTCAGTCTTAACACTTCCGGTTATCCTCGAGCTCGAGGATAATCTTTTGTAAAGTGAGCTCGTTAAAGTGCGAGGTGAAAAGCACGCAAGTGCCCGGATTTGTTTTCTGCTTTTCGTAATACTACATGGTGTTTTGCATAAAGCCTGTGTTTTCAGAGAAAGGTGCAGAGTTCACTGCAAGGTTCGTACACACGTCACGAGGTAGTTTTACGTTTGTGTTTTCTCACTTTGGCCACTGGTGAGAGAACGGTCTGGTTTTAAAGAAGCACCCCCCATCTTCATGTAAAGGGCTTGAAAGCGAAAGTGCAAATATTTCTTTTAAGACGTGGTGTTAACTGAAAGTTTCAGGAGGGAATTTCAACATTGATGTATAATGAAAGTTACAAGTTATAGTAATTAAGATTTCATCATTAAAAGTGCTTGTGTCATCATAAAGACTATACTGTGTTTATCCTGGGACTCTTAATATGCTCATACTGAGCATCCTGTTTGTCTTTTCTGTGTCGGAGTCCTGTAATCTGGGGTCTCAGAAGACGATGGTTTCTATTTTGAGGCCCACGTTTCTCTCATTTCTCATTTTAGATATCTTCATCAATGGTCTAGATTTCTGTGAAGCACCATGTAAAATTTCACTCTTCCTTTCTGTCTCTACCTCAGCCACGTAAAGCCAGCGCCACATGTAGCTCTGCCACTGCTGCAGCCTCTAGCGGACTGGAGGAGTGGAGCGCACGGTCTCCACGGCACCGGAGCGCCGCCCCTTCCCCCGAGAACCCAGACCCGGCCCACTCGGACCCAGTGCCCAAGCCTCCCTCCCCGGCTGGAGCGGCTCTCGCGCTGTCCAAACCCCCTTCGCCTTGCGCTCCTGGTATGCCACGCTTCATTACACCACCACCACACACACAGTTCTGCCCCTGCCCATGTAGATCACTTTGTACACTGCTCTGTGTGTTCTTCACTCCATGTTCCGTAGAGGCAATTTGACTTTAATTTATTTCATTTTTTTTTTTAAACACAGTGACGTGTTTTTGGCTCCAGGTGAACTGTGTGTTAAGGTTGACCCATGAGTACAATGAAGTGAAGAACTGGTTATTTGTTGTGCAAAACAGATGTAAATGCTTATGAATAGGGTTTCCCAGTCCTGCCGTATATCCCCAGTGATTTAGCTCAGTTTGTTTACATGCCCAGGTAACAAACACGGCCATCTGAGGTCATCAATTTAAAATGTTCCCAGGAAACCCATAATGAAGGAAGCATAATCGCGTGTGATTATGTTGTATTTTGCAGGGCCTAGCAACCAAGCCTGTGTTGGAGCAGACAGACCCACCTCATCGTCACTGGTGTCTCTGTACCCTGCTCTGGGTTACCGCGCCATCATGCAGGACATGTCGCCAACAGCTTTTGGTAAAAACCACATCACATAGCATGTAGGACAAGGGATATGGGATTAATAATGCACTTTATCTGCAAATGCATATTATAAATTGAGAGTTCTATAGAGTGTTTTTTTTTTATACTTGGGTGAGGTTCCTCCTGATGGTCACCAAAACTTATTCTGTATTGAATAATTGAGTTGCTTGGTGTTGCAAACTCCCAACAGAAATCCACAACAGAAGCTCTCCAATTGTTGCAAACTCTATAAATATGGAAATGACGGCAGCCTTACACATTCCCCCTTTTTTTTTTTCCCTGATCTGTCTTACTGCTTTCATTTGCATACTGCAACTTGATTGGTTCTTACATTTTTTGCCACAATGACGCTTGCATGTTGTTTAATATCTGCAAGTTTGATTAAAAAATAAGATTTTTAATTGCCCGAGCCAAAGTGCTGCAGTGACAGTTTGCACACTTTGACACAACTATTTCTGAAATGGTAAAATAATCATTTTGATTGTGTTAAAGGTTTAGTGTGATTTTTAGGTTTAGGTGGGTGGATGTGGGTGGAAAAAGCGATGTGGTGTCAAAGGAAAATGATTAATGATAAGAGATTTACCTCATATGAACTTGTTTTGGGACTACTCGGCTCTGGACCATCACAGGAAACTACACAAGTAGCTAGCTAATAGCGGAAATGATGGTTGATGTGTGGGATGACTGTGAAACCCACAAGACATGTCAACTTTTCTTCTTTTCTTTTTTTTTCTTTTTTTTTTCTTGAAGCCATCGGTTCTTCATATTTGGTCATGTTTTCTTTTTTTGTGAAAGGTCTGACGGATTGGGAGGATGACGAGATTTTGGCCTCAGTCCTGGCCGTATCACAACAGGAGTACCTCGACAGCATGAAGAAGAACGCCATGCATAGAGAACCGTCTCCGGACAGCAGTTGATAATGGGATGAAGGCGCTCCGAAGCCCTCTCATGGCACGGGAGAAGGCGCGAACCCGGGGATCAATCAAACGTCATTCTGTCCATCATCATAGAAATCGCATTTCCCTCTCACTCTCCCCTCATGTCCTGATCACTATCATCTATCAGTAATAATGACCGTCACTGTAAGACTTCCCCCTCACCATTACCTTACTTTCTTTTGCCACTAATGCCAAGATTGGACTTCTTTATTAGGTGCATGTTTAAACCAACATAACTGATCTCATAGAAAAAAAAAATGAGGAAAAAAAATCTATAAAAATGTCACACTTTATCATCTTAATACCTGATTAATATAAGCTTGTTGTATTTTATTTTCCTGTTTGGAATGAAAAAAAAGCTCTTTTTTTCTTGGAATAAAAAAGGAGAAGTTTCTGAAGAAACTGGCCTTATCTCTGTGGTGTGGCTTTTCTCTCTCTCTCTCTCTCTCGCTCACTCTCTCAATACACTTTTTTTTTTATCTGCAAATGCATTTGTTAAATAAGTAGCAGGCAAAAAAACAATTACACCTTGTTTATTGGATGCATTAGGACATCGGGTGCAGGTTTAGCAGGTAGCTATGCACAGCAGGTATGTCTGGAGCAAATCAAACTGACGGGTCACATGCACAAGTCATACTTTTAGCATTTAGAATGCAAGCATCCATATAAAAGCAAGAGTGTTGAAAAGCTTATTGTGGCCTTCTTATGCCCCTACTTAAGAAGTAAATCTGACCATTTTGAAAAGCTTTTGAGTGTACTGTCAGAGAATGGCTTCTTGGGGGGTTTTAGGCAGTTAAGTGGCTTTCTTTTTTGTATTTTGGAGTGTTGGAGGAATTATGGTGCAAAAATGAAGCCATTAGCTAAAAGTGCTCATTTTCAAAGGACATAAATGGGTACATGGAGTTAAATAACCTCGTAAAAAGAAAGAAAGGAAAAACTCACTCTGCAAACGACTAGGCTAGCTGGAGGGAAAGGAAAGTGAAGATGAGGAATTGGGAGAGCATTTAGCATTGTGTTGACATCTGGGTATGCAGTTTTCATTAATAAACCAAAAAGAGAAGTTTTTCATAAGACAATATGGGATGTGTTGGTGTATTTTTTTGAACAATGAGTAATATATCAATAACAATGCAGTGTGAAGATTCTGTCAGGGTTTTTATTTGAAAATGTATTCGGACACTTTGACCAGCGTTTATAATCTACACACACACACATGAAATGAACTTTTAAATAATTCATTTAAGAACAATGGCTAATTCCTTTCCCCAATTCACTTTAACCCTTTTTAGGTAGCACAGATGCTAACGGAAGTTTTTTTTTGCGCGGGAATGAAATGCCTCACATGCATACTACCGCGCTAAGAAGTATGTACAAATAGATACTTTGCATCTATGCCCACTAGCCGTGCGCATTATTCTAGCGCTCTGTGTAATCGTGCAGTGCGCAAGTGCGTTGGCTCGCGCCTATATTCTATCTCTCTCGCGCGCGCGCGCGCTAATTCAACTCCAGTTCTGAGAAAAACCCGCTCCTTGATTAATATTCATAAGGTTGAAAAAAACACCGAGACGTGATTGGTTCTAGATTCAAAACACTCACGCACACGCACACAAACTCGGACGTCATTGGACAGCGTAGTAGAGTAAGGCGTGGCGTCAAACGTAAACACAAACTTAAACGTCAACAACGCTCGAACGGAGCAAGAGAGTGATACGCGAGCGCAGCTGTAGTGCAGTGTCAAGGGAGACGCTCAATTCAAGAAGAAACTTGGAGCTTAAAAATGGAGTGCTGATGGCTTTATAGCGGATTCTTCTGCTTTGCCGAGCTCTTTTTGTGTGTGGATTTAAAAAAAACCTTTTCTTTTTAATCGTTTTTACTTTGTGAAAAGATGTTGGACAAACGCGTAGTCGAGTCGCGACGAGACCAAACCGAAGACGTGCGAGGAAAACTCGGTAAGAATGCTAGCCTTTGTTCGTGTTTTATGTTCTATTTTGTAAGTAAAGATGCCAGAATTAATCTACAACAATTTTTAAAATGTAATTCTACTAAAAAAAAAAATACATATTTAACGCATTTTTCTTGGTCAGGGTTCGTCTTTTCAGTTGGCTACTAGTAGAGAGTACTCTTATTATTTGGATTTCAAATTTTAAACGGTTTAAAAATTTAAAGTTTGAATCCAAATGTTCTTAAAATACTTTTAATTAAACCGTCAATTTTTAACGTGTAAATTCAAATTCCACCGTCAGTTTTTTTATATGATTAAATTCAACCGTCAGTTTTTCAAACGATTAAATTGAACTGTCAGGATTTTAATAGCAGTTTTTTTTTTTTTTTAACATTTGTCTTTCTTTCTTTCTTTCAGCTCCAACTAAAGAGCCCTTTGAGAAGAAGTATAAGTTAGGAGCTCTGCTGGGAAGCGGCGGATTCGGCTCTGTGTTTTCAGGACAGCGAATCTCCGATGGTTTACAGGTGATTTGTGAGCATTTTTTACAATATTTTTTACCGCGTCAGCTGTGACTATGATGTATCAAGTGATCTGAGAACTTACTTGGATTACTATGACGCACTTATTCTTATTTAATAGTTAAAAAATATATACGAGCACGCATTCAATCCAAGCCTACGACTTTAAATTATTTATTTATATAACATAAACCGATATATATTGATTGCATTTGAAGAATAACATGTCTGTTGTGTGCTAAATCGTATGTTTTTTTCTTTTTTCTTTTAACATTTCAGGTCGCTATTAAACAAGTGTGCCATGACAGAGTGCAGCAGTGGGCGGAACTGGTGAGTTTTTTTCCCCTCTCTTGTGTTATTATTATTTATTGATTTTTTTTGCCTTCGTGCGCCCCCTGCTGGTTCCCTGAGTAGTTCTTAATGACGTTCATGGATTTTTCTAAACAATCCGTAGAGGAAGCGAAAGTATTTCCCCACGTTGATTAACAGGAATATCTCGAGTAGTCAAGCTGGTATATATTTTTGGAATTTTTTTTTTTTTTGTCTCAAGGCCAAATTTCAGTCATGAGTCAGATTTAATCACTGAAAACACACGCAAACGTCAGTGTTAGATTTTTTTTTTATGTTGTCATGAAACGAAACCAAATTCTTACTTTTTCTGCGTATGCATTTTTATCCAGCATCCAGACTGCAAGCTTATCCTCCTGTCTTGTTTTCTATGTTTTAGCCTGGTGATTCAAGCCCGGTCCCCATGGAAGTGGCGCTGCTGCTGCAGCTCGGAGGTTCAGGCCACCCTGGTATCATCCGGATGCTCGACTGGTTCGAGGCGCCCGGCAAGGGCTTCTTCATCGTGTTCGAGAGGCCGCAGCCGTGCCAGGATCTATTCGACTTCATCACCGACCGTGGTGCTGTAGATGAGCTGATCGCACGAAGGTAACATAATGTTCGATTTCTTTTTAACATGACTTTTATTCATACGATTAACGCCTTATGAGCGTGAGACATGTAACGTGATAATAATAAGTTGCATCCATTTTTCCTTCAGGTTTTTGAAGCAGGTAGTCGAAGCGGTTCAGTTTTGCCACTCGAGAGGAATCGTCCATCGGGACATCAAAGACGAGAACATTCTAGTAGACACACGGACAGGAGACGTCAAGATCATCGACTTTGGATCTGGCGCTCTGCTGAAGGACAAGGCCTACACAGACTTTGAAGGTAAGACAACTAGAGAGCTAGATTAACTCTTAGAGATAACGTAGATATCACAAATCGAGCCTATAGGTAGTGTTGCAGGTTTTCTGACGTTTTTCTTATGGACCTTTCTGTTAGGAACAAGAGTTTACAGCCCACCCGAGTGGATACTGCATCAGCGCTACGAAGCACTTCCGCTCACAGTCTGGTCATTGGGCGTTCTGCTGTTTGACATGGTATGCGGAGACATTCCCTTTGAAAGAGACAGCGACATCGTTCAGGCTACGCCCAGTTTCACTAAGCGCGTCTCTAATGGTGAGTTCCTGCGTGTCCTGCATTTCTAGTAGAGTAACAGCTGTGGAATGCGTTTCATCTTACAGGTGTCTAGTAACAGGGCGAATGACCTAAATGGATCCTGTTCAATTGTTTCGGTTTGTAAAATAAACCAATTGTTAATTTTTTTTTTTTCCTCCATTTTGTTGCAGAATGCCAGTCCCTTATCCGCTGGTGCCTTGCATACTGCCCGGAAGAGCGCCCAAGCTTAGAGCAGATTTTGCTGCATCCCTGGATGTCAGAGAGCTTGGACGATATTGGAGACCTGCAAGACGACAGCAACATTGCGCCAAGCCTTTAACTTTACACATGGACCAATTTCAGATGGCTGTCGAAACTTTACACCTGCTGTTCGATTGATTATACACTGGATCACGTCACACTTTTTTTCAGCCTTTTTGGCTTCTCAGCACGTCCCTGGTTTCTTTTATGGAAATGTTCTCCGGCATCGTGCCATCCCCTCCCATGGACTCCATCCTGTCCCCTGTTTTTCTGCAGATCTAGCATGTGTTTTTTTGTTTTTGTTTTTTTTAAACACTGCTGTACACATCTGGTGCTCTGCCCCCCCCCCCCCCCCCCCCCCCCCCCCCCCCCATTAAGGCTACTACTACCACTCAGCCGGGAGGGCCGAAGACTATCATGTGTTTCCTCCGAACCACGTGACACCAGCCGACGATCTTTTCGAACTGCTCGCTCTCGTAACACACTCAGAGGACAGCGCTATCCGCTCCCTCCGTTGCTCGACCTCACAGACGCCGCTGACTTTTATTTACCTATTTATTAACTCGGACTCATCTAATAGGTATTTATGTTCTGGACTTAAGGGAGGAAGTTTCAGAAGTCTTTCAGTTCTCGTTCACGGTGAAGGACTTACAGCCGTCGTTGACTAAGAATACAGTGTGGCCTGGTTCTACGGGCTGTTTTTTTTTTTTTTTTTTGTATATATTATTGTACCCTCATTTTAAGAGGAGTGTCATGTCCTGCTGGGAACAACAGCGACTCACAGTGACATGATTGGTGTTTTGTTCCAGGAAACTTTCCTGTAAATCCTGTTTGAGTTTGAAAACACAACCACCCTGTTCACTAAAATGTCCTCATGGGATTTTTTTGTTTTGTTTTGTTTAACCAACATGCCTTTTACTTTCGATATCTGTTTTTTGTTTTTTTTTGTTTATTTTTGTTTTTTTGTTAAATTAAAAAGTCATAACATTCAAGAATGTAAGCAGCCAAAATTGTGGTGCTGAACTGGTCATGTGATTTTACACTCAGTCAGAAAAACAGAACATGAGTGTTGTTCATGAATCACAAACCGGTGTTTATGTTTACCTAAAACAATAAAAAGTCATTCCTGTTCAAGCCAAAGAGATAAAAGCTAAAAAGCACTAGATTGTTTTAAATTACTTGAAATTTAATGACTAATTGTATCCTTGTTTAAATCTCAGGACCAAATGTCAGATTTGAATGTTTAAAATCGGACCTTATTTAGTCCAACAACATGAATGTATTAGCTCCTGTACTATTCAATTTGGCTCTTTCTGGATTTTTTTGTTTGTTTGTTTGTTTGTTTGTTTGTTTTTATACAAAGTTTAATCTTGTGTTTTATCAAACATTGAAAATGAGAATCCTTGCTGGTTTGCTTGGGTTTGTACAACAACTCTGCAAATACTTGTGTATTGAAATTTGTAATATTGTGGCAGCAGTCACATGACCTTATTTAAGTTAAATTAAAAGAATGGAAGCAATTCGTGTCTCTCTGTGTCTTTGATCCAAAAATTAAAACAATGTGCAATAATACAATGTGCAAGAGATAATGTGCAGTTATAGGAAAACAAATCTTCTACACCACAGCAGTTCATTCATAAGAAAGGCATTGGTTGCTCATTGGTAGGTTTCTCACCTGCCATACAGAAGGCCCAGGTTCATACCACCCAGTGCCCCAAACCCCAGCCACAGTCTGGATAAAATGGAAGGGTTGCATAAGGAAGGGCATCCGATATAAAACCTGTGTGCATGTGTGTGTTCGGATCGCCCCCCTCCCTGCAACTGGAGAAGCCAAAAGACTCCGCCCACATACATCTCTGGGATAATTAAATTGAATGAAACAGTAGGAAGCGTCATCAACTTTTATGTCATACTGTGAACGTAACACAGGTGTTCACCCTGTGCTTGTCCCTGATCCATCCCTGTCCCTGTTCCCATCCCTGTCTCCACCCTGTTTCTTATTTCCATACCTGTCCCCATACCCGTCCCTTTTCCCATGCTTGTCCCTGTCCCCATATCCATCCTTGTCCCCATGCCCATACCTGTCTCTATCCCTGCCCCTGTGCTTGTCCCTGATCCATCCCTGTCCCTGTTCCCATCCCTGTCTCCACCCTGTTTCTTATTTCCATACCTGTCCCCATACCCATCCCTTTTCCCATGCTTGTCCCTGTCCCCATACCCATCCCTGTTCCCATGCCCATACCTGTCTCTATCCTTGTCCCTGTGCTTGTTCCTGTCCCCATGCCTGTCCCTGTCCCCATATCCATCCCTGTTCATGCCTCCTTCCCTGTTCCTGTCACCGTCTCTGTCCCCATTCCCATTTCTGTTCCTGTCTCTGTCTCTACCCCAGACCCCATGTCAGACCCAGTTCCTGTCCCTGACCCTGACTTGAAAGATTAACCTGTAGACAGTGTTCAGTGTTTTAGTTTAGAATAGTTTTAGTTCAGCGTCCAAACATTTCTGTTTTAAAATCAATTCTTTCCGGTTTAGGGTCCAATTACCTCAGTATGGAACCCAGTCCCAATTCCCAAACACTAATGCACTTCCATATCTGATCACATTGTTTTCTGTATCTAATCACAGACGTATATAAATATTCAGACGACTGTAGTGGATGATGGAACGTTGTACAGGATCTGCAAACATGAATTACAGAGACACTATTAAAATGATGAGCACTGCTTCCATCTAGTGTTCATGAAGCAAAATATAATATTTCTGGCATTTGTCCTGTAACTGTCTGGAGTCATGCGAGTTGGTTCAGTTCCATGATTCATTCACCATTTGGCTCAGTTGCGGTTTATATTTTGCGTCATTTCATACCGATGCTGTATGAAGTTTGCTTTTAAGAATGATATTGTTTCACATCCAGTTAAGTACAGACTACTACTGGGTCCACATACAAATTTACGTGAACTGAATGAATATGATTCATATTAGTGACCTGGGAGAGAATCTCTGTCTGATTCACCGACTCAAGCTTCAGCATACCTGCAGATGCATAACGGCTCTAATCTCAGGTGCTGTTTGTATGGACTTGTATGCTAGGTTGGACAGTAAGGAGGGAGAACTGGATCTGTACAGGTTGGCGAGGCAAAGAGATAGAGATGGGAAGGATGTGCAGCATGTCAGAGCAATTAAAGATAGGGACGGAAATGTATTGACAGGCTCCAGGAGGGTGATGGGAAGATGGAAGGAGTACTTAGAAGAGGTAATGAATGAACGGTAGAACGAAGGGTAGAAGACTGCTGTGGGGCAGGAAGTAGCAAATATCAGTAAGCGTGAGGTGAGGAAGAGTGGAAAGGCAGTTGATCCTGATGACATACTGTACCTGTGGAGGTGTGGAAGTGCTTAGGAGAGGTTGCACTAGAGTTCCTGACTAGTCTGTTTAACAAGATTTTGGAGAA
The DNA here is from genome assembly GCA_013621035.1 of Clarias magur. Classification (NCBI taxonomy): domain Eukaryota; kingdom Metazoa; phylum Chordata; class Actinopteri; order Siluriformes; family Clariidae; genus Clarias; species Clarias magur. Next base: position 53,050 of record QNUK01000655.1, on the reverse strand, counting down.
TGACAGGATCCCAGAGGAATGGAGGAGTATTAGTGTATTGGCGCCGATCTTTAAGAACAAGGGGGATGTGCAGAGCAGTGGCAACTACAGAGGAATAAAGCTGATGAGCCATACAATGAAGCTTTGGGAAAGAGCAGTGGAAGCTAGGATAAGGGCAGAGGTGAGCAGCAATATGGTTTCATGCCTAGAAAGAGTACAACAGATGCAGTATTTGCTTTGAGGATCCTGCTGGAGAAGGTAATAGTGTCTTTGTAGATTTAGAGAAACCGTATGGCAGGGTCCCGAGAGAGGAGCTGTGGTATTGTATGAGGAAGCCTGGAGTGGCAGAGAAGTAGGTTAGAGTGGTGAAGGACATGTATGAGAGCTGTAAGACAGTGGTGAGATGTGTAAGAGTTCAAGGTGGAGGTGGGTCTGCATCAAGGATCGGCTCTGAGCCCCTTCTTGTTTGCTATGGTGATTGACAGATGACGTCTCCATGGACAATGATGTTTGCAAATGACATTGTGCTTTGTAGTGAGAGCAGGGAACAGGTGGAGGAAAATCTAGAGAGGTGGAGGTACGCTCTGGAAAGCAGAGGAATGAAGGTTAGCCATAGCAAGACAGAATACGAAAAATGTGCGTGAATGAGAAGAACCTAAGTGGAACGGTAAGGCTACAGGGAGCTGAAGTAAAGAACGTGCAGGACTTTAAGTACTTTGGGTCAATGATCCAGAGCAACAGGGAGTGTGGAAAAGAGGTGAAGATGTGTGTACAGACAGGTTGGAATGGGTGGAGAAAAGTGTCAGGTGTGTTATGTGACAAAAGGGTATCAGCGAGAATGAAAGGAAAGGTGTAGAAGACAGTGGTGAGACCAGCGATGCTCTACGGCTTAGAGACAGTGGCACTGAAGAAAAGACAGGAGGCAGAGCTGGAGGTAGGCAGAGATGAAGATGTTGAGGTTCTCTTTGGGAGTGACAAGAAATAGATCAGATCAAGAAGAGTTCATCAGAGGGACAACCCATGTTAGATGTTTTGGAGACAAGGTCAGAGAGGCCAGATTGAGGTGGTTAGGAGATACAGTGGAACCTTGGATTACGAGTGTAATTAAATCCGGAAGCGGGCTCATAAACCAAATCAAAATTTCCCATAAGAAATAATGGAAATTCAAATTATTCGTTTCACAGGCCCAAAAAATTAATACATTCTCGTCTTACACAGTAAAACTCACAGTAACTAGAGGAAGACCAAAGATGAGATTTATGGATGCAGTGAGAGGACATGAAGTTAGATGGGGTGAGAGAAGAGGATGCAGAGGATAGGGTAAGATGGAGGCAGATGATTCGCTGTGGCGACACCTGAAAGGGAACGGACAAAAGACAAAGAAGAATCTTCTTGGAAGGCTGCTCACAAGATTCTGGAGTGTTAATGTGGGAATCTGTCCACATTCATTTGTATACCATGTATTTACATTTACCTTTATGCCATTTGGCAGACGCCATGATCCAGAGCGACTTGCATTTTTATCTCATTATACACAGTAGCAAAAACGGCCTGTATAAAGTATTTTTATACTTTGTTTATATATATATACTTTATTTAAAAATACCCGGCTATGTGTGGACATGACCTAAAAGATTGCCGTTCACTCGGGGATAAGGGGTCTGATTGACCGGCCTGAAATCAATAATTAACAGGTTTGGCTGAATAAAGTACTTTCGTTCATATTAGTGTAGCAAATGTATTTTCTTGCATTTTCTTATCTTTTCATATACAGAGTCAGTCAAAAAAAATGTATACAGTCTTCAAGAAAAGAAAAATTGTATTAATATAATATAGTACATATATTATAGTATTATACAGTCCGTACAAATGGTACATGTGTTAATAAAATACATAATGTAGTAAATAATATGATATATATATAGTACATTTATATGTATTTATAATTTATATATATATAGTAATAATATATGAGTATTATATATTGGTAGGCAGTGACGTTTGAGGTGAAAACGGGTAGGTCAGGTCGAGCTCAGGACTACTAAAACCCACAGATCAAGTCAAGTCAAGTCAATTTTATTTATAAAGCGCTTTTAACAATTGACATTGTCGCAAAGCAGCTTTACACAATCAAAAGAAGTACGTTTGTATGCAATGTGTATGAATCAAAATGATAAGATTGTCCCTCAGACCGATCAGACCGCAGAGTGAGTGTCTACATACTACAGGCAAAAGTAAGGGCTGCCAAAACATGAAGAGCGGCAGCGAGTTGACCTCACACTTTATTCTCAGGTAATGGTAGCATACGGATATTAGGATCTGCACGTGGGTCGGAGCCACAGGTAAACCTCATGTACGGAGACAGAGCCATGGGTAACGATCTAGTTATAAGAGAAGAGATATTTGAAAGATATGAAAGGTTTTACGAATGTAAAACTATTACACTCACTCATCATCTATACCGCTTAATCCTGTATTCAGGGTCACGGGAGCCTGGAGCCTATCCCAGGAGACTTATGGCACATGGCAGGGTACCTGGACAGGGTGCCAATGCTGGACTCAATTTCCGAAACATTTTTAATGTAAAGATGTTTTATTTAGGCGGCATGGTGGCACTGATGGCTCAGTGGCCATGCGAAAGGCTCGAGTTTGATCGGGTTTACCCAGTGCCCAAATGCCAGCCACTGGATGCAGTGCCGGCGTAAAACCTGTGCCAAGCTTGTATGTGAGCAGCTGGAAGACGAACAACAACAATAGAATAGTATATTCTGTTAGTATAATATTAATTCGATTAGATTAGATTAGATTCAGTATAGTATAGTATAGAAATAAGAGTATCATATATACAGTCTTATGCTAAAGTTAGGACACCCCTTGATAAATAACAGATTTTGGTGATTTTTTTTTTTTTTAAGATGTTAACACAGTCTCTCTTGGAAATGGAAAAAAACTGCACAATATTTTCAGCAAACATTGGTGCATAGTTACTTTTTATGTCATGAATTAAACAAAGATGAAAAAAAAAACAAAACATTATTGTGGCACTGTGCAAAAGTTTAGGCACCCTACATAATCAGTACTAAGTAATTCCTCCTCTGGCAGATATCACATTTTTCAAACGCTTTTTATAGCCGCTAAAAGTCTTTCAATTCTTGTACTTGCAGAAAGCTTCTAGTTCTGTAATATTCGTTGGGCATGCACAGCTCTTTTAAGATCTACCCACAAATTTTCAATGATTTTTAAATCAGGGGACTGTGATGGCCCTTCCAAAAACCTTCAGCTTGTGTCTCTTGAGGTTTTCCATAGTGGATTTTGAGGTATGTTTAGGATTATTGTGCTGTTGTAGAAGCCGTCCGCTTTTCAGCTTCAGCTTGTTTACAAATGGTGTGATGTTTCCTTCTCGAATTTGCTGGTATTTAGTGGAATCCATTCTTCCCTCCACCCGTGCAATGTTTCCTGTGCCACTGGCTGCAACACAACCCCAAAGCATGATGGATCCGCCCCCAGGCTTAATAGTTGGCAAGGTGTCATTTTCATGAAATGCTGCTCCTTTTTTTCTTCAAACATGCCTTTGCTGGTTGTGGCCAAAGAGCTCTATGTTAAAGTCATCAGTCCACAGCACTTGTTCCAAAAACGCATCGGTTTTGTCGAATACTTCTGACGTTGGATTTTATGATGGGGAAACAGGTATATATAAACAAGTTTTCTTCTGCTGACTCTTCCATGAAGGTCTTGTGGAACGGTGCACCACCACTCCTGAGTCTGCTAAATCTTTCTGCAGGTTTTTTTGCAGTCAAATGGGGGTTTTGATTTGTCTTTCTGACCAGCACACAAGCAGTTCTCTCCCAGAGTTTTCTTGGTTTTCCAGATCTCATCTTGACTTCCACAGTTCCCCTGAACTGCCATCTCTTAATTACATTTCTCATCTCTTCACTTTAATTTCCAGAGTCTTACACAGCTACACAGAGGAACTCAAGGTTGTTGAGTGCACAAGGTTTGAAGAGTCAAAGTATTTGTAAAGCTTTGAAATGGGCATTTACTAATGACAGCTGTTGCCATGCATCAGATCTAATGAGCTGATTAAAGATCTGAAACTTTGTCAGAAGAATCTGAGATTCTGGATCTCTTAGGGTGCCAAAACTTTTGCACAGTGTCACAATAATGTTTTAATTTTTTTATTTTTGTTAAATTTATGGCATAAGAAGTAGCTTCAATGTTTTCTGAATATATTTTGCCTTTTTTTATTTCCAAGAGAAACTGTGTTAACATCTTTTCAATTAAAAAGTAATCAAAATCTTTTATTTATCAAAGGGTGCCTAAACTTTTGCATGAGACCGTATATGATAGGCTCCACGGTGGTGTAGTGGGTAGCACTGTCACATTGCACCTTCAGTGTCCGCGTTCGATTTCCCTGTGTACATGGAGTTTGCATGTTCTCCCTGTGCTTGGTGGGTTTCGTCCGGGTCTTCCGGTTTCCTCCCAAAGTCCAAAGACAGGCTTTGGTTAGGCAGCAGATTAGGCTACTTAGTGTTTAAATTCTCCCGTAGTGTGTGAATGAGTGTGTGAGTATCTACAGTACAGACCAAAAGTTTGGACACACCCTCTCATTCAAAGAGTTTTCTTTATTGTGTTCTTTCTTGTGTTCTTTAGCCCAAACGCGTCTCTTCTGCTTGTTGCCTGTCCTTAGCAGTGGTTTCCTAGCAGATATTCTAGCATGAAGGCCTGATTCACACAGTCTCCTCTTAACAGTTGTTCTAGAGATGTGTCTGCTGCTAGAACTCTGTGTGCCATTGACCTGCTCTCTGATCTGAGCTGCTGTTAACCTGCGATTTCTGAGGCCGGTGACTCGGATGAACTTCTCCTCCGCAGCAGAGGCGACTCTCGGTCTTCCTTTCCTGGGCCGGTCCGCATGTGGGCCAGTTTCTTTGTAGCGCTTGATGGTTTTTGTGACTGCACTTGGGGACACTTTCAAAGTTTTCCCAATTTTTCCGACTGACTGACCTTCATTTCTTAAAGTAATGATGGCCGCTCGTTTTTTTTCTTCACTTAGCTGCTTTTTTCTTGCCATAATACAAATTCAACCTCTTTGAATGAGAAGGTGTGTCTAAACTTTTGGTCTGTACTGTATGTGTATGCCCTGTGTTGGATTGGCATCCTGTCCAGGCCTCTTGCCCTAAGCCTCCTGGGATAGGCTCCAGGCGCCCCGCGACCCTGAAGACAGGATAAAACGGTATAGATGATGACTGAGTGAGTTTTATATATATCAGAATCAGAAGAGTTTTATTGCCAAGTACGCTTGCACGTACAAGGAATTTGTTTTAGTGACAGAGCTCCAGGACAAAACAAATAACAAGACAAAACAGCATGACACAAAACAGGAGAAAAAAAAAAAAATCGAAAATGACAACAAATTGAGTAGGATGGATTTTTTTGGGTTAACATCAAATGGAGTAGGGTGTGAGATACTTATATCACATAATATTGCTCATATATTTAATGCACAGTGAGAAGAATGTTTTAGCTGTTCATGAGGTAAATTGCCTGGGGGAAAAAACTGTTCTTGTGCCTGACTGTCCTGGTGTTCGATGCTCTGTACCGTCGGCCAGACGTTCAAAGAGAAGGTGGCTTGGGTGTGAGGGGTCCAAAGTGATATTCTGAGCCCTTTTCTTCACTCTGGATATATACAGTTCTTGTAGTGTGGGTAGGGGAGTGCCGATAATCCTTTCATATTTCATATACAAGGATTAGGATAGTATTACAATATTTATACTAAAAGTTAATTTTTTTGACTGACTCTGTTGTAGTAGGGACATTTCTTTCTCCAGGGCGCCTGGTGGCGGTAGTGTACCATAAAGTATTTTTTCGACATATTAAACACCAAGGAAGAAGAAAGAAGCTAACGTAGACGTCGACGCTTTTTCCGGAAGCGTCAGAGTGTGTTGTGTGTGTGCGTGCGCGCGCGCGTGCGTGTGTTACTCTTAGCTTGTGTGTATGTTTTATTTATTTATTTATTTATTTTTTAAAAGAAATGTCACGGAACATTTAGCAGTTGGAGAACTTTTCATCATGAAATGAGTCTAACCGGAGTGATTTAATTAGCTCGTGGCTGGCGGTGTGAGACCGGTTGTGAGAGCCACAGTAAGTTAGCCGTTAGCTGTGTCAGTCCGCGGATTTAGACGTCAGTGCCAACATGGCAGCAGGTAACCAGGGTGCAGGCGCTGCAGGTGAGGACAAGAGCTCTTCTCGCAGACAGACTGAAGGTAAAGGTTTTTTTTTTCCTGCTCAGAATAGAGCACCAGGCATCTCATTACCAGCAGCTCAGTGTCTGTGTTTCTCACCCAGGCTTGTGACTTGACTAGGGCTTGAGAAATGTCTCTGAATTTAACATTCACACATCATTCATGTAATGCATTTTATAGTTCTTGCTCATGTCTTGTTTTGGTAGCAGAGCTGCATCTCTAGTTTTGCCCAAAGTCAAGTGTGTGTGTGTGTGTTTTTAGGTTTTTTAGGTTTATAATTATGGGATGTAGAAAACAAACAAACAAAAAAAACCTTTTTAAATGTTCTTTTCCTTGGCATGCAATTAAAAACAATTGGAATGAATCTTCATAGTAATATATATATATATATATATATATATATATATATATATATATTTTACAAATGTTAACTTCTAAGGTTAACTTCTTAGTGCATTTATCTATTAATGACGTCCAAGTCAAACTTTTGTCTCTATAATCTCCTGATACAATAACGTTCCTGAAAGTTTTCTCAGTATGTCGGCATCGTGTTTGACTTCATGTCTAAAGATCTGGCCTCCCAGGAACTCCTTCACTTTCTCAAGCATGGAAATCGAAATGACTAGGAGCGAGGTCAGGACCTTACGGGGGATGTGACAACAACCTCCTATGATGTACGAGGGGCGTAGAATGTGTGTGTTCAAACCGACATCTCTAGTTGTGTCAAATTCTTGAAATGTGTGTTTAAATTTTTTTGGCATGCACTGAAAATATGGAATAAATCTAATCTTCATAGCAATCTATCTAGTAAAACTTTTACAAGTAGTAAAGTACTTAAATGCATGATAATTGCCGTTCAAGTCAAATGGGACTTTTGATTAATCCCCTGCTAAACTAAAGCACTTATCCAAGTGTTTCACTGGCGCTTGGACATGGTCAAGGTAGAAAGATCCCCATGATTGGACTGCCTGTCTGATTCATGCTGGCCTCCCAGGAACTCCTTTACTTTCTCAAACATGTCGAAATAACTTGGAGCGAGGTCAGGACTGTCCGGGGGATGTGGCGGTCACTCCCAGCCGAGTTCTTGTTGGTGAACAATTGTTGAAATGTGTCTATCTTAAGCTTTCTTAGCATGCATTAAAATATGGAATGAATCTATTAAAAATATTAACTTCTAAGGTCCTTAGAAAGGGGTTATGGGTGGCATTCAAGTCTTTATTTTCAATTCTTTATTTCTCTATATAATCTTCTGCTACACTAATACACTTGTCCAGTGTTTTTCTAGTGCTTGGATAACACCAAGGTAGAAAGTTTTCTCAGCCATGAACATGTCGAAATAACTTGGAGCACATTCAGGACAGTACAGGGATGTGGCTGTAACTCCCAGCCAAGTTTCTGTAACATGTAAGCGGTGTTGAATGACGAGCCACCTCAGCCAGAATAGTCGTCTATGGATGTACAGCCTTCTATAAACCGTATTCACCATTCAAGCTTTTCCCGCAGCTACAGTATGAGTCTCCTTACCGTACTGTGCTCGAAGTCCTTGTTTAAATTAAATGCACTTGTACGTAAATGCGAAATGGTTAAAAACAACCAGTAGGGTTTTATTTTTTTTTTGGGAGGGGTGAGATTATGTTTCAGAGATTTTCTCTTGAACATGCTCGGAATTTAGGAGAGTTTTGAGAGTTATTAAAGAAGTTTGGCGTTTCAGTGAGAAAATAGTTTAGCACTTGTTTAGGACCCGCTGATCTAAAAACAATTACCAGTATGTATTATGAATCATAAATGTGAAGATTATGTGTGTAAAATGGTTCAGGAGTCTTCCCAGGTTCCTAGTCGAAAAAGAAGAAAAAAAAAGTGTGACCATCGTACAGATTTCCAAACGCATTAACAAAGTGACCAAAAGAAAGTGCTTTTTTGTTGTTGTTTGTGAGCGTGAAACTTTGTTGATTAAAAGATATGATGAACTACAGGATCAACACTGGAATTATTCTCAAATTGCACTTGACGAAACAAAGTTCTCATGCAGCATCTCGTCCTGTTTTATCCTCATATGGTTTCTGTTTGTACAGAGGACCTACCGTAGTGATACGTGTATGTCTGTGTGTAATCTGTAGCCTTCAGTTCCTGGTACACGTCCGTGTCATTCATTTTAGCATCATCTTATGTTGAATCAGAAATTATGGAAAATGAACAAGCATTCTGGACAAGCACAATGAAATATGTGTGTTCTGTTTTAAAGGTACATTAGACAGAAGTTGTGCAAGTTCAAGAGGGCGACTATGAGTTTAGTATTTTTTTTCCCCTAATCCTGTTATGCCGCCCCATAATGGTGTGTACATGGCCGGTTGGAGTTCAATGTACATATGATAGCACATTTGTAGCTTAACTAGGGCCCAAGCACTATGATATCAGCCCTATGTTGTCATAGTGTGTGAAGGGCCCTCTTGTTTTCCTTAGGATTATTATTATTTTTTTCCGATTAATCGATTAATTCAAATTGATCGTTTATGTCGATGTTGGAAAAATGAAAAAAAATGATTTTGTCGATGCCACAGATCAAGCTTGATGCAGTGGACAGGCATGTGTTCCTCACTTAAAACCATGTGCTATCAGGGACCTGATTTTATTTACCATGTAAGTTGCATGTATTTTAGAAAATTCAGCTTTTTTTTTTCCCCCCTCAGTCTTCAGCTTGCACTTTATCGATCCCTCATATTTTGCTAGACTGGTGAAAGTTTGCACTTTATTAATCCCAAAAAGAGGTATGTACAGCATGTTGTTGTACTGCATACAGCATGCAGTTTTAGTCCAAATAAGCAGTTCATGTTTGGTTTATTGTTTTTTGCATAAATAAAAAGAAATCCTGTACCCTTTTGTGTTTTTACTAATTTGTATTATTTTAAAGAAAAATAATTGTTTTGAAATCAAAAATAGAATTGTCACAAAAAATAGTTGGAGATTCAATTTATAGGACATGTATCAGTCAGGTGTAGTTTGTTGTATTGTTTAGACTGCTTTAGTAATGCCGGCCACTTCCTCTGGCTACCACCGCAAGTATATTTTAGACATATGCACACATAATCGCTCGCGCACACACCAGTCCATATTTATTCATAAGCATACAATTGCATTTTCAAATAAAGAAATGTTTGTGTTTGCTGCCCAAATATAGATTTTAGGAAGAAAGAAAATCAGGAGTGACATGATTGACTTGTATAGAAATCGGATATCGGAATCGCTAAGAAAATCCTTACACTCGCTGCATCTCTCTCTATACATGTTACATTTTAAACGCAGATCATAGAGCCAGGTTTTGCATGCCGTAGACTTCCTGTGGCTGTAAGGGAAGCAGGTCAGGGTGTCTCCAGTTGACTCATTCGCTTTCCTTCACCGGGGTTAATGTGGCTCAATGTTCTATATACATTTTGATTCCTTGCATGGGAAAAATGTATTGTTTATTCAAAGTCACCTGTAAATGGAGAGGATAATTCACTCTTGTTATTAATTCTAAAACCTGGAGAAACAGGGTATAACCTAATGACCTGGTGTGCTGCTGACTGATGTGGACAACATTGTGTGTGTTTTTGGGTGTGTGAGGACAGTTGAGGACACCATGGCCAGTATTGTCTAGACTTGTCATGGCGGCTTCTTGTAGACTTTAAGTCTGTTGTGTTATTCGTTCCAGGCCATGCTTAGTGTCAGGGATGGGAGTCACCAGTCTATTCAAATCGTGATTCTAGAAGTATCACAATTTTATAAATATAGTAGATTTTCCCCTGGTTACCATTTTTTAAAACCTTTTCAAAAATTTTAATGATCAGTTAAATGTATCCCGTAAAGTAAGTTTGCAGTGAATTGATCAGTCGTTCGTTTTATTAGAAATTCTTTGGACTTAAAACTTTCAGTAGAGAAACGCTGGTCTCGTTATTTACTCACTTTATTTTTTCCAACCTCAAAAAATACCAATAGCTGTCAAAATACACGTAGACAGAATTTGGGTAGAAAAAAAACAGCTTGTGTCTTCACGTCTGGGATACATCACAGGAGGAGCAATGGATTGCTGATTACTGCGGTCCGTTTCACAGTGTACTTTAACGTGTGCCTTTCCTGCTCCCTGAGTAGTTTACTTACTTTGCAGGGAACTACTTTCCGGTACACTTTAGAGTAAATCTTCATATCATAAAATATAGTTTCTGTATTTCTCCACTGTACAGTTGTTCTTAGTGAGAACAATGTCTCCTGTGTGTGTGTCTGTGTGTGTGTCTGTGTGTGTCTGTGTGTGTCTGTGTGTGTGTGAAGGGTCTGGGTTATGAAGGCGCCGTGTGTGCGAATGCCTTGGACGGAGTGCCTGACTGCTCAGGGTGTATATAAAGGCACTGATTGTCGGCAGTTGAGTGCGTGTTGCCAGGGTGGAGTGAGCAAACATCCTTGTTTGGTGAAGTGTTCCTGAACGAACACGCCGACACTTAGTTTAACGGGTGAGGATTAACGCTTGCTTTTGAGACCATTGTTGGTTAATCTGTCCGATAAATGAAGTGCAGGATTAAAGACTTTGTACTCACTGTGAGACTGATGTTTGAATGTCGCAGTACCATGTCATTGCTGATGTAATTGCTCGGAAGGTGTTGCGATACTCATTAATATATTCAAGTCAAAAATGCAGTATTTCAAAATATTTCCTACAATCAGTCAATAAAGAAATGAAAATGATGTTCGTTTATATGTCGTCGGGGTTTCTTTAGTATGAATTGCATCGGTGTGATGTGGCACGGAGACGATCGGAGCCTGTGGCACTGCTGAGACGTTACTGAAGACCTTGAGGAAAGACTTGGGAAACTGTCCATAAATATTTATTGATACACACCCTTCTGTGGCTTATTCTCTGTGTGGAGAGTGTTGATCATCATCTTCTAGACAACTCAATAAATCAAATCAGCAGACTTCACCATGATTGTGGTTGTGTGTACTGAACTAAACCAAGAAATACACTGTGTTCAACTTGAAATTAAATATTCTAATATGGATTTTTAAAATGGATTTTCATGGGCTGTAATCAGAAAATCATATAAATGAAAGCAAAAACTTTTTTTAAACAACATTTTTATTTAAATTTTCACATTTCCATACATAACAATAGAAGATAACAGTAATATGAATGAAGAAATTCTTTCTTTAATAATAAATATTATTAAAAATATTTAAGAAATTTAATTACTTTATATACAGACATGCATATAACCTAACACACACACACGACAAGAATCATTAACAAATGATTAGATAAAAAAATATATAATAATAACAGTAATAATAAGTAAATACATAAATAAATAATAATAATAATAATAATAAAAAAAACAAATGCACACAAAAAAACTTAAAATATTTGTATACCTTTCTGCTCAAGAACTTTTATAAAATGTTTCCACACACTTGCATAGTTAAGGGGAAGGCAGCAGAATTTGTAAGTTAGTTTTTCTAGTGTCATAAACTGTCATAAAAGTTGTCATCTTCCTTATACAAATATGTTTTTGAGGCTTGTCCATTTTTTTCTTTAATAAACAGCTATCATTCTTCTGTCCTGCAGAAGTCTAAAAAAAAAAAAAAAAAAGGCTATTTTGAATATCTTAACAATAAAGTCATGTGGATGTATATATAGATATATACCTAAAATAGACAGTGTTGCTTGGCAAGGCACCTTTACTCCCAACGATTTCAGATTTTTTCTTGTTATTATTGAACAGTCCCATTCACAGTGAAGAAGTGTACCTTTCTATTCTAAACATTTAATACAAGTACTTTTTAAAGGTAAAGTGCAGGTTAATTTGTTTTATTTTCACTTTATACATTGTATTAATTATTTTATGTATTTATTTTTTTGGGCTGTGAAACGAATAATTTGAGTTTTCAATATTTCTTAAAAAATGGTGATTGGGTTTACGAGTGTTTTGGAACACGAGGCCACTTCCGGAACGAATTATGCTCATAATCCAAGGTTCCACTGTATCTGGAATGTCAGGAGACAAATGGGTCAATCCAGCTGGGATAATGCACAAGTTCTGATTAGCCATTTATATTGTAATAATTTATTCGAGTATTAGTTGTGTGCTTTTGAGCTTTTAGACACGCCATTTCCCTAACAATGTCAGGTTTTCCAGATAAGACAATGGCGGTTCAGGTAGCAGATTCTTATGTTTGGATGTTGTGTTTTAATTGTAAATATTTAAAAAGTGTTTTCTGGGAATATCATATACCTGACAGGGCTGAACGAAGTTAAGAAGATTAGCTAGCAATACTTGGCTTTATGTGTAGTGAATGTAGTATGAGAGATTTACTTTTTGAAATAACTAAAAGGACTTCTACCCATTATATGGTGATATATGTGAACTTTCACAATAATATGTTAGCATCTCTATGGTAACTGCTTAGACAGCGATTTGTCCGCTGTAGCTATCGAATATTTTAGTAATCGAGTATTCTACCAAAAATTTAATTGATTAATCGAGTAATCAGATAAAATGCACTTTTGCTTAATTAATGTAAAATATGTAAGAGAAACAAAGATTAATTGGTTTTCTTTTTAGAAAAATCTACTTTTATTTTTTAAATGCATACAGCATTTTATCAAAAATAAACATTGTCATTATTCACAATACAAGGAATAGCTTATACCCCTAGCAGTGAGATGCGGTGTAAGGCACGTGAGCCGCCGCGACTGCCTGCCGACGTTCCGCAAAATTTTTTAAAAATGTTTAAACATGTTTTTAAGGCGGCTTAAACATATTTTATTTTTTGCGCAGAAAGATGGAAATGTAATTGCAGTGCCAAAACCCACGGTGAATCATGAAGAACCGTACTTCCGGTCACCGTGCGATACCGCGTAGGTGAGATAGGAGAATTAAAGTTGACTGAGATTAATTAAGTGCATTACAGCACCATACATTCTTATTTTAAAGCCTTTTCTCGGATGCAAAAAAAGTTTTTCAAATGACTTTAAGGATAAAAAAAAAAACTAAGGCACAAAATAAATAATTATACAAAAGTTGTGCAACTAAAAGTTTCAAAATCTACATTTCAGGCCTTTACTGACAATTTCTGCTTTCTTCTTCGCTTGGCCTCTCTGATTATTTTATCGCTCCCTTCCATTTTGCAGCCCGCAATAGAACGCTTCCTCAAATCAATACACAGCTAACTGTTTGCGTCTCCTTCCGCTTTGTGGGTGACGTAAGAGCTTCTTCTTCGTTGGTGTTTACTGGCGGCTTGCACCCGGAAGCGTGCTGTGTCAAAAGCGTGCTGTCAATAAATAATTGCGCAAAAACATAACGCAAGCTTTTAAAATTAATTAAACGAAGCTTTGAGGCAGAAGATTTTGCCTTGATCATTTTTTTATATCGAATTATTCGATTTACTCGAGGAATCGTTTCAGCCCTAGTCCGGTGGTTAAACTTCTGTACTGCAAAAAAAAAAAAACAGTGGGAGATGTGGTAATTTTACTGGAAGACTTTTATTTAAACTTTATGGAAGGAGCCCCGAGTTTCAGGATGTACCAAGTTAAAAAAGTTACTTGAAATTCACTTGAAGTAAGTATGAAATGTTCTTGTTAGCGTAAAGCCCCTCAATTATATGATGTCTGTCTGGGTGTGCGTGGATGTGTTTTAGTCTTTTTGAGGAAGTGAAAGTCTGAAATTTTAAGCAGTTATCATTCGGTTATACTTATCCTCTCTCTTACGTTTTTTTTTTTTTTTTTTTTGTACTCTCTGTAGCTAACAGGAAGTTGAAGTACATCAGTTTGACCGTTTTGGTGATCCAGAATGCCTCGCTCATCCTCAGCATCCGTTACGTACGGACGTTGCCGGGAGACCGCTTCTTCACCACGTCCGCCGTGGTCATGGCCGAAGTCCTGAAGGTCTTCACCTGCCTCATCATCATCCTGGTCCAGAAGAGAGGTAGCTCCTTGATGACAAATTCTGAAAGAAAAAAAAAAATTCCAGACATGCTTGTGGGAGGGAGAGTATGGATATTTATTGGCACCCTGATTTTAAGGGTCTAAAGTTGTTGTTTTCTGTCATTCTAAACAGAGAAGCTATAGAGAAGCTTTATTTCTGGTTTTTCAGCTTGATGGTTTTTAACATAAAATACCCGAATTAATGGTGGATATGCAGAGATTTTGGAGGGTTTAGTAATTACAACAATTTTAAAACAATCAGGAATAGGGTTGTTGAAGTCTAGTTCGATCTGTTGACTTGAACTCGTTTTGATCTTAGGCTTTGGTCCCACTAAATATGATCTTGGTTTGTAAATTTTGTCATTCCTTTTCAACAGCAAAATGTTTGATCTTTCTTCTAAAAAAGACAGTCTCATCATTTTAGCTACCCTAAAATATACACTACTAGCATAATCAATTCAACTAAATATTTAGGACCAGATCTTATTGTGACTATTGGCAGAGTAAATATACTGCCTTTTTTTTTTTTGGAGTAAAAAGAAAATCCAGATCCTGCTTTTTTTTTGTTTGTTTGTTTTGGAGTAAAGTGCAACGCCGCATAAATTAGGAGCAGCAGCAGCTTAGCCGTGAAGCTAAACCGTGCAGATTGTGAAGCTCTCACTATAGGACCCCAAACTGCCTTTGGAAGCAGCAGCGGCACTGGAGTTGATGTTAATCTTACAGAGTATAAAGACATTTTAGGCAACTGTAGGTTTCTGCTTTGAGACATGAGATGCATCACATCGATCCGTTAAATCGTCGGCTTTCAGTCGTTTGGAAACGAATCACTTGACGCTCCTTGCGGTTTCATTCAGATGGAGAGATCCGCAGTACACACACGCGCACACAATAGTTGCCATACTAGCAAATTTCAAGACATTTTCGAGTTTTGCTTTTGCTCAAGAGTCCAACAAAGCAATTCTTTGTTTACTAATTAACTATAAAAACAAAAATTGTCCCCAATTTGTATTACTCACCAGAGACAATTTTTTTTCACGCCAAGATGGTTAAAAAAAATAGCCCATCTGGGTAGAAAATTGTCCAAACTGGCAACACAGGTAAACATTTAAAGCCTTACTACCTAGACCAGATGTAAAATCCTCCACAGAAATATCTGGTGTGTGTGTAAGTTTTCATCCCAATCAGGCAGAAGCCACACCAGATTTCTGATTCCTTGGCCACACCTGATTCCACCTTCTTTAATTAGTAGTTCTTGGCTTTCAGTAGACCATCAGGTCTGGCTTCGGTTACACACCAGCCCTTTCTGGAGAAGATCTGACACTTCCGCCGTAATTGGAAAGCGCACTAGACAGAACAGCGGCCTACGTAATTGCGCGGTAATCATGTGCGTGCTGCGTTGCAAATTTTCCGCAAATATTACTAGGTCTGATCGAATAAGGTTAATGGAAACTTTATCAGGCTGTGCATTCAGACATGAAGGAAAGGAGTGGAGTGTTTGAAGCCTAAGCTTTCTCTTCTAACCTTACCTTACAAATACTGTTTAGATGGTATGGGTGGTGGAGGCTACATACTACTCCAGGAGTCTACATACTGTAGTAGGCTACTATACACACGTACATTATAGTGTCACCTGGCTTCACATGCTTGCACTTCAGTAACATCCAACTCTTAATCCATAGGGTTTAATATGATGTCAGAGTCAGGCAAAAGAAAAAGATGTGTACACACTTCAGTAAAAGAAGGAACTTATAAATATTTTAATACTAAATTTATAGCATATATATTATGTTTGATAATACTATATATATTAATATAATATAGATCATAATATTTTTCTTTTCCTGAAGTGTGTACACATTTTTCGTCTCTCTATCTTTTTCTATATAAAGTGTGTGTGTGTGTGGGTGTGTGTGTGTGTGTGTGTGTGTGTGTGTGTGTGTGTGTGTGTGTGTGTATTTAGGGGTGTTCCAATCAGGATTTTTTGGGCCGATCACTAGTAGCTGTATCGTCCGATACTGATTAACCTATATTTAATAACAAATAAAAAAAATAAATTATGAGAAGAAAAAACTGTACTTATTGGCAAGCAACATATCATCTTAAAACATAGCAGCCTGTGCTTGGTGAGTAATGGGGAACAGATAGAGCTTGACAAATAGATTATATAAAAATAAATAAAATAACAGACGGAACAAACCGAGTACAGTGGAACCTCGGATTGCGAGTAACTCGGTTTACGAGTGTTCCGCAAGACGAGCAAAGATTTTTTTATAAATTTTGACTTGAAAAACGAGCATCTTGGTTTACGAGTGCCGAGTTTTTTGACACTGACACACACACACACACACACACACACACACTCACTTTTCTGGGCAGAACTGACAGTTGACGTTTTGATTTATAAACTGCACAGCGAGGCTCAACATGGATTTAGGACATACAATCGCACTCCAAGTGTCACTGATGTTACGTGGCTGTAAACACTGAACCCTTCGTCTTCCACATTACACAGTGGCTAATGATCGAGGCCTATGAATTCCATTAATTTATTTGGTATTTCATTATGAAAACTGCTCGTACTCGTTTACGCGACTAACCTTCCACTGTCTAATGATGTTCATGGTGTTAAGATGCTTTGGGTGCTTCCTGCCTCATGGAATTTCCTTGTTCAACACAGGTTGCAGATTGCTAATGTATTGTCTTTTTCACACACCACATAAGAACTGCCACCCCGGTGAAGCCAGCGCTTTAGCAGCGTGAGTTTTGCGTCATCTGCTCTGTTTTCCTAGATCAGTCATCATAGAGACCGCCGATCAAACTTCCCGTTTGAGCATTCATCGGCCGAATTTTTTAAAAATTATTACTACATTTTATGTGACCAATTTGCTCCTACCACACATGATGCTGTACTGCCTGATAACATGTCAGTAGTTTAGAGCACACCATCTGTATGATTATAGAGGACTGGCAACATTTTACCACCTAAATTGCAAACATGTACAAATACAAATCTTTCAGAGGTTTCAGAAACTGGAATTGTAGTGCAGTAAATGAACACACTGAGGAATATCTCTCATAGCATCGCTCATTCCATCATCACTGTGCTTATGGTATGCGGTTTTGAAAGAATGAATTGTGACACAAGAGGTTAAACCAGAAGCAACCCTCTCACTTAGCCTGCTCTCACACTAGGGATTCAGGCTTTTGTCTGAGCACACTTAACCTCAAAGTCTGAAATTATTACCTGGCACGAACACACTGTATTTATCATCGTACCTTGAATGACAGTTTGAAAAGGTAGTCTTGAGCATACGGTGGGACAGAAATCGTCCGGGCACCCCCGTTACTCTACCATTTTACTGAAGATTCTAGTTGATAGTATTTTAACCTTGAAAGGTTTTTTGAAAGACCTGTGGGAAATGTTTAAAAAAAAATCTCTAAACTGATATAAGGGGGTGAGATTGTGGGTTCTGTGTTTGTGTGATGTTGTGATCAGTGCTCCTTCTGTTTTTCTGTGCAGGAAGTATCAGGGATTTTGTGGCCTTGCTGTATGACTCTATAGTGGTGCAGTATTGGGACACACTGAAGTTGGCGGTTCCATCGCTTATCTACACGCTGCAGAACAACCTGCAGTATGTGGCAATCTCGAATTTACCAGCCGCCACGTTTCAGGTGAGCCGCCGCCCTGCTTCATACTTTAAGACTGATGCTCTTATGTCACTGTGTATGTATGTAAGTATATGTATGTGTACGCACGTGACAAAGTCTTGTCTAGTAAATTACTTAATTAGGACAGAAATGTCAGACTTTGCTTAGACAAAAGCTTTTCACATCTTTAAAAGATCCAACCAGTCACAGATTAGAGCGTCATCCTGTGACAAATACTGTAATTAACACAGTCCCAGGTGTGTAGAAGAAGAACCCCAGCACACCCAACCTTCACCAGAAATGCATTCTGACCTGACAGCATGCCAAAGATTCAACCAAAGTGCGGATCATCAAGAGCCTGAAGACCAAGCCTCCTGCTGAGGTGGCAGACATCCTTAATGTATCTAAACGTCAAGTGGAGAGGATAAGAAAAAGATCTGAAGAAACTGGTGAAGAAAGTTCATGACAGGCCAAGGTCAGACAGACCGCGTAAGACAACAGTTCGAGAGGAACGTTTGTTGGTTCGACAGTCCTGGGCAAGCTCTTTTTCAACTGCAGCAGAGCTACACAACAACTGGTCACCAGAAACCCCTGTATCTACAAGAACAGTTTGTTGAATTCTCTCACGCAGTGGTCTCAATGGCCGAAATAGTGCTCAGAAACCAGCATTAAACAGAAAACGACAAAAAATTCGTGTTGCATTTGCCAAGGCCCACAGCTTGCAGGTAGATGGACTGGGATGGAAAGGATGGACTGTGGAAAAGTGGCGGAAGGTTGATTTTGTCTAATTAATCATTTACTACGTCTCAATAGTCACAAATACTGCAGGGGACCTACTGTATTGGAACCCGCATGGACCCAAGGTTCACACAGAAGACAGTCAAGTTGAAAAATCATAGTTTGGGGTTATATTCAGTATGGGTATATTCAGTAATGCCCATTACATTCCAAACCACAGGAGAGAGCAAATCCTCAGCAGGATGGTGCTCCTTCTCATACTGCAGCCTCCACATCAAAGTTCCTGAAAGCAAAGAAGGTCAAGGTGCTCCAGGATTGGCCGGCACAGGCACCAGACATGAACGTTATTGAACATGTCTGGAATAAGATGAAGGAGGAAGCATCGAAGAATCTTGATGAACTCTGGGAGTCCTGCAAGAATGCTTTCTTTGCCATTCCAGATGACCTTATTAATTAAAGTTATTTGAGTAATTGTTCTGTTAAGTGACAAGACTTTTGTCTAAGCAAAGTTTAAACTTTTCTATCTGAATTAAATAATTAAAAATCACAGCATGATGAGATTTTATTTTGGTGAAATAAGCATAAACTAGAGGCTTTTGCCTTTCATATAAGCCCCTTCTGATTCCAAATGATCAACTAGAAGTCAAGTTATTATTTGTTGTTCCTACAACTTGGATAGGCGACAAGACTTTTGTCAGGGTGTGTATTATGTGTGGTATAAATTGGCTGTGAAATTATGAAGTAGTCAAAATGGGTAGGATTAAATAAGTTCAACCTTTAGTTCTACTCCTTTTTGAAACCTATTCGTTTTTGCTTCTTTAAAGTCAAAAGTCAAGTCGAAGCTTTGTTTCTCACATTTATACAGGGTGTCCCAAATGTGTCCATACATACACCATCTTTTTATCAATTTAATTTTTTATGATTTTTTATTTATTTATTTATTTATTTTTTTGCATGCTTGCTTCTTTTTTTGGACTTGCACTATGAGTCATTTCTCTCATGTGTGATGAACTTGCTTTAACATGCAAAACGATAGTGTCGCATTTTCTTTGTGTGGTGACTTTAGACACACCTTGTAGTTAGCAATGGATTATAGATAATTGTAATAGTAATTATTGTTTATGCCAGGTCTCATTATAGAGGGATGCAAAGATGAACATGTAATTTAAAAAACAAAACAAAAACAAAACATGGCGGTGCATGCCGCCAGATTAATCGTGTGAACCACTCTTACTTAAACGCTTACGTGAACCACTGTTGCGTAAACCCTCCCCCAACTTGTTTTCTTCCCCTTTCCCTGTGTCTGTAGGTAACATATCAGCTGAAGATTTTAACGACGGCGCTCTTCTCCGTGCTCATGCTGAGGAAGAGTCTGTCCCGCGTCCAGTGGATCTCCCTGCTCCTCTTGTTTGCCGGCGTGGCCATCGTCCAGGTGGAGCAGGACGGCAGCAAGAAGAAGGAGGCCATCGCGTCAGCCACCTCCCAGAGCTACGTGAAGGGCCTGCTGGCCGTGGTGGTGTCGTGTCTGTCGTCGGGCTTCGCAGGCGTTTACTTCGAGAAGATCCTAAAAGGCAGCAGCGCCTCACTATGGCTCCGCAACGTGCAGCTGGGGCTCTTCGGGACGTTCATGGGCCTGATCGGGCTCTGGTGGAACGACGGCACGCAGATCGCCGAGAAGGGCTTCCTTTTCGGCTACACCCCCATGGTGTGGGGCGTGATCTTCAACCAGGCGTTCGGCGGCCTCCTGGTGGCCGTGGTGGTCAAATACGCCGATAACATCCTCAAGGGCTTCGCCACATCCTTCTCCATCGTAGTGTCCACGGTCACGTCTGTCTACCTCTTTGGCTTCCACGTGGACATTCTGTTCACTCTCGGCGCCGGCCTCGTCATCGGCGCCGTCTACATGTACAGTCTACCCAAAGCCGCGGCTCCGCCCCCCGGCGCCGGCTCCTTCTCTTCCTCCTCCTCCTCCTCCTCTTCTTCCTCGCAGACGGACGGGTTCCTTCCAAAGTCAGTGCTGGTGAAATGAACCTTTACTGGCGACGTTTTTTTTTTTCTCCCTCACCCTTCATGACTTTCCTTTCCAGTAATCCCTCTTTAACATGGACTTAACTAATTCTCCTCTTTCTGCTGCTTTGGGGTTGATTTTCTTTCTTACTTTTTTTTTTTTTTTTTTGTAGTAGTAGTAGTAGTAGCATCTGCTCTCTCTTTCTCACGTGTTGCACTGGGCGTCTGTGTGTGCACAGTCATACTGCGAGCGTTTTTATTACTAGCTGACTCATGCGCCGGGAAATCTAATCATGCACGCAGCAGGCTATCGTTTGCAAATCCTCACAAAAATCTCGAATAACAAGAACAGGTGTGTTTGCAATAAACCACCGCAGCGGCGTCAGGAGCCAAGAAACGGCCTCAGCTACAATCGGGGCGCAGAGTCTCGACACACCGGGCTAAAAATTTATAAAGCTGTTCATACTAACCGTCAGGTTATTTATTCTTCTCTATTTAAGCACAAAGCCTACATTCGGGCGTATTATCACTTACAGGATCACTCTTTCCTCGGTATGCCTTAAATCGCCATTCTACACTTGACGTGTTTTTCCTGTTCTGGGGGGGAAAAAAAGAACAAGAAAATCTACCTACTTAGAACTAAATGTCATTGAAGTCTGGGGGGCAGTATTTGAAATTCATCACAAGTGAAAGATCCGGTATTGCCGAATTCCTGACTTGACAGTAACGTGACCTCATCGACAAATCACGCCTGTAAAGAAGAGCATTAAAGTTACCTACCCTCGGTACACATACATCTTACTTTAGACTTCTCCTTGACTGTACCTGTTCAGTGATCTTTCTCCAGTGAAATAATTTTCACAGTCACCAAACTGCACATATTTATTTATTTATTTTTTATGGTTCTGCTTCGTCCAGTTGGACGGCCCTTGACAAAATGAATCTCCGTTCAATGTGTTGGTCCATTTCATGTTTGAAGATGAATCGTCATGCTCCCAGAACCACTCTTTCACTATTCAGTCCTGGAATTCGCCCGTGCCATCAGGGACGACAAACTTTAGAGCCATAGATGTGATAACCTGGTGATTCAGTACATTCAGGTCGTCAGCAGACTTCAGTTTATTGCCACGTGACGTTGCTGGTCCTAGACCTGGGCAACTGAAGCAACCCCAGATCACAACACTGCCTCCGGAGGCTTGTACAGTGGACACATCCCCCCCCCCCCCCCCCCCCCACCTAACACCCTGGGTAGTAGAATGTAAGTGTTTATTTGTTACCATGGTGAGCGACGTTGAGTGCAGATGTACAGTAGCATTACTGGGTGGGTGTGCCAATATTCACACTCGTTCTGGAAAGTTAACATTTCTTTCCATGTTGTAACACCCAGGCGGTCTCGAAACACATTTCGAATCCTAACAACGTCATTCTAATCATTTATGAGCATTAAAAAAATAGAGACTTTGACTATGCACTTCAAATGTAAATCAGAAGAAACATGTTCATGGGAGTACTCATCATCTATTTATGGCGTTTCATTCATTTTGTAAGCTGCTAAACCAGAAGAATGAGGAAATGGGAATATAAGGAAATGGGCGGAATTTGCAAATGAATTAACCATTAAAAATGTATACACAGTTAGACACAACACAATTAAGAAGAAGTGATTAAGGGAAGGGCATTATGGTTTAACGATAGAAATAAATATCCTAATGTAATAATAAGTTAATAATAGTTTTCATTTCATATTCAATCCAAGAGGACTACACCACTGAAAATGGCCAAAAGTTTGTGAACCCCTGACTATCCAACCTCTCCGCAGAAAGTTGCACAAAATTTCTATCAAATCTAACGGCGCTATAGCATTAGAGTTAGGAACAAAGAGGCCCAAACCGGTTCCATCACAATTCCACTGTGCACACAGCTAGCACCATGAAGACGCAGTTTGATGAGAAAGAACTCGAGTGACCGAGCCCCGACCGACGGAACACAACCACACCGAACACTTCTGGGGTGAACTGGAACAAACCTATATCGCCGAAATGAGAATAGGAGAGGAGTAACTTCTTATTCCTTATAAGAAGCAAAACAGAGAGTAAGTTTTCATTGTTCAACAGGGAGATGCGTTCAGAGTTTTGCAGAAAAAATTGCCCCCCCCCAACAAGGTGTGAAGCGACCTGAAACTTTTTTTTTTTTTCAGGCTGCAGTGTGAGTGTGAGGACGTTTGCTATCTTTTTTCAAGACCTGAGCTCACAGCTGCTCGCGCTCAGTTTATTTCCCCTCGCTCCCAGCCAAAAAAGTCACCTGGTCATCATCAGATGCTTTACTCTTGCACCACACACACACACACACACACACACACACACACACACAAATCTAAATCTGAATTTTTATTCAAATTATAGTCAAATGCTCCCACATATTCGCTGGTCGTCATAGTAACTCGCATACAGCACATCAAGCACATAAGTGTTGTCCAGGTGAAACATTTGAATGTGGATTTGTCACCCTACGTGAAAATGCAAATACGTATACACTTTCACGCTACTCACTTCCCCAACATCATAATATTCATGTATCGCTTTACAGTCGTTTCAGGGTTTGTTTTTTTCTTTTGTTTTTGTTTTTATTGAGTGGTATTTCAACATCCTACCTAACGACGACCTCGTTACGGGCTTGAATTCTAAGTGACTTTTAATAACGCTTAATAGTCTGCAACGCTTTTTAAACTCCTATCCAAAGCAGAATTACAAATAATCTCCAAGAACTAATCATCAAATACCTATTTAACATTTAACAAAAAGAATCGTGGTCACGGTACCTGGAAGAGTGTCCGCTCCTGCAACACACCTGATTCGGCTTATCAAGGGCTCGAGAAGCATTAATCTGTGAAACGCTCTCAGTAACCTGAACCGCTTACTGAAGGAATGTAATTACCGCAACACTGGAATCTGATAAAACTCGGACGGGGTCCAGAGTAGCGCAGTGTTTCGGTGTGACCGTCGTACGCTCAGCCTGTGCACCTACAGAACGCTTCATTATGTTATAATACTGCTCCCTAGTGTCAACCTTGCTGTTGCGCTACAACAATCTGCGATTCGGTTGATATGTAGAAAACGAATACGACTGCACAATCTACTGATGGAAATAACAGCAGCTGGAGTTTTTGCTAGTTTCATTTAGTTTTTTTTGAATAATAATTTTTAAGCAGTGCCCATTTAAAACTGCAATCAGTGTCAGACCACTAAGTGGACAGTCAAGAGTTTTTGAACGTATTTAGTCATAATGGCAAGACGATAGTTGTCAGAACGATATGACGTGAAATAACGGCACATCCGAAAGTGTTTCATTCCTCCGACACCTCAGCCAATGTCCAATCGTTACGAATCAATACATCGTAGTTTTTCTTGATCCTATTTATCGCGTATGTTATTCTGGATCATGTTTTTTTTTTTTCCCCCTCTTCTTATGAAGTCTTGATAATTAAAATTAAAGTCTTGGTAATTGATAATCAATCCATAAATGAATTAACAAACAAACTTTTCCTTGAATAAAGCCTTTTTTTTTATTTTTTTGATGTTCAATAAACACTAAGCTTCAGAGTCAAGTCATACTTTTTCCGTTTCGTTAAACAACAAATGGATTGTTGGCGTGTGAAGGACACATTCTTCGTGAATGAGCGGTTACCATAGAAACAGTTGCTTATACACATTTCTTTCCTTAACCTAATTTCCAGTACTTTATCTCTTTGCTTGGGTGCATTCGACTTGGATCGGAAATGGGGTGTCGGAACTTGGAGTCTTTCTCTCTGTCCATCTATCTATCTGACGATCTACACCCAGAGCTGACGGTCATGAGTGACGTTTATTTAGCTCCACAAAATATCATCCATTTGACCTAAAGCGAATATTAATATACAAAATCAGGCAAAAAAAAAAAATTTCACTTCAGGAAAAGAAGAACTTGTATAAATATTTTAAAACTGGATTTATTGCTGTACATTATATATTGAGTTATAGGCCAATAATACGATATTATATTGATCTAATATACATCATTCTATTTTTCTTATCCTGAGTTGTTTCACGGCACTAAAAGCGATTAGAATGTCTCAAAAGCGTTCCAAAACTTTTGACTGTCAAAAATTGCTTTTATCGAACAATACAGCTGATCTCAGTGGGTCCTATCTCAGAAAATCATAACCATCTTCCCTCTGCGCGTGTGTACGTGCGTGCTCATGAGCGCGCACGCGTGCGTGTTCACATTTACTTCACCAGTGCTAACAAGTGGCTGATGCTGTGCCTTCCTCGATGCACTTGTGACTGTACAGTAGCTACCAATGTCAAACCCTTGACAGGTGTAAATGATCTAAAGACTTTATTCTCCTGATTTTCCTGCTCAGAAGAAAAGAGAGAATTCATGTGGCAGTGATGTTAAAAAAAAAAAGAAAAAAAAGAAAGTTTTTATGTAAATGCAAATTTGATACGAACATGCCAAAATCTGTTCTCACACACGCTAGGTTATCTTTTCAACAAAACTTTTGAGCAAATCTAAGAGATGAATGTTATTGTTGTTATATTTTTGAGCACATAAGCACATGTTTAAGCGACATAATGGTGGAGGGATGAGGTGTTGGACAAAAAAAAAAAGTGTGTGGTTTGGATTTATTACATTTTAGTTGGGGTTTAAAGTATAGTAACGATACTATATCTAGAAGTATGAGATTATATTATAGAGATTTATCTGGGACATGAAGCTGCTTTTATACATCTGAAGGTTTTTTTGCCATTGTTAATTTAACAGTGCATTTTTTTTGTTTTTTTTTTTTGTTAGAAGTTAAATTTTTTTTTATACCCTTTTTTTTCTTTTTATCAGAGGTTTGTTACAGAAGTTTGTTTGTTGAGCTAAATTCATTGAAGTAAAATATATATATATATATATATATATATATATATATATATATATATATATATATATATAATAAAAAAATATTTTTTTTAGTCAGCAACCCCAGGCAGCTAAAGAGTGTGTGTGTGTGAGAGAGAGAATGTAAGAGACTGGATTTTCAGGGAAAAAACAAAAAGGATTCACTAAAGCCATACTCTGACTGTGAGGGTCCGCTTTACTGAGGCCGTTAGCCACTGTGCGATCGCGACACCGTCCGAAATGCAGAGTCCGACAACTCGTTTATTTCATCAGTTAGGGAAAAACAAATCTACGTTTCCGAAGCTTGTCGATGATCTAGTTGTCAATTGCTGTTGCAGGAAAATACGACAAGATTTGGACGTGGTGGTGGGATCTACTAAGGCAAAGCATCAATTTTACGCTTAACTAACAAAAACAAAAAAATAACATCACCAGCTACTGTTTGAGAAAACAAACAGAACCAAAAACAACTGACCAATCAGATTGGAGAATTCAGTGGCACCGTTGAGTGCAAAAGTTTGCGCACACTGGAGCCAAAATTCATAGATTTCTTTTATACAATTGAGACACTAAGTGTTTTGGTTTCCCAGATGTTTCTTTGTAAAAACGAAAGTTCAAGGTCTGTTTATTTATTATTATTATTATTATTATTATTATAAAGTTAAAGTGGAGGGGCCTTCAGCTTTTGGACATTAATGTATATGAATCAAAGAGCAAACAGTGACAAAAAAAATAATAAAAAAAATCCTAATAAATTATAAACTGAATAAAATTCCGCAGAGATTTTATTTAAACTTTAAAAAGTTATTTTACTTTTGTTTTATTTGTCTTTCTATCAAAATCCTAACGTAACACAATTTTTCCCTTAAATTTTTCTTCCTTATATTATTAAATATAAGGAACAAAAGAAAAACCTTTTAACTATATCACACTATGAATTGATGCATATTACTAATTCTCTTTGATCCATATACAGGGTGATGTATTTCGTTAAGAAAAGTAAAAAAATTTAAGAATAACTAAATTAAAAAAAAGCTATGTGCCTTAGTGAATCTGGCCCTGTGTGCACATCTTCGCTTCTCGTCTTCATACAACCTTTTCGTTCATAATGGACGAAGATGGCTGTGAAGCTTTCAGAGGAACGTGAGCATTTGATCATGCTGTGTGATGAGACAAAAAACACACAGCATGATCAGACGTGCTTTGTTCTAAACACCGGGGATGTAAAAGCAAGACATTTTCTCTCTTCCTCTTAACATAGAAAATAAGACGAGGTGAAAAATGTCTGGCTGTCTGAACCCGAGATTGTGTTTAAAGCTAACCGCATATGAAAGCGCAGATTTCTTATTTCCATTCAGTGAAGTTATGATTATGTGCGGAAAACGATTCACACACACGCACACAAATGTTCAATCATGTGGTTTTGTTTTGTTTTATTTTATTTTAATTCCTCCACCCTGTCTGGGATTTTGTAAATACTCTGTAAAGCTAAAGAGCCCTTTGTCGGCTTTGAATGATTTTCATGGCCTCTTTCTCGAGGCTGAGAATAAACACAATAGTGATCATGTCCTGGTTTCTTATCTGAGCATTATCTTAAACATAAAAATCTTCATGGTTAATTAAATAAATACAAAAAAAAAAAAAACCTCATCAGGACAATAAAGTGTGAATCACAGGATGGATTGGAGACCGGTTTGAGCAGTCTGATTACGTCACATTTCAGTGTTGATTTAATGCCACACCTTTTATATGTGTAAGAAACGGTAAAGCCAGATCTTATACCAGACTGTTTTGTAAAATTAAAGCGCACTTTTATTGCAACCTGGAAATCGAGCTTAAATTACAACACCTCTGTGTTTTCCAAATCCTGGAGAGCTGAATAGCAGAAGTTGCCGATTTCCTGCCGGGTTGCGAGTTGATAATCCCTACTAGATCCTCTGCGGTGGGTTTAATCACCTGGGTGCAGCCGGATCTCTGCAATAAAACTAAACGGTCACGATTAACAAAAAAGTCTGGTCAAACTTGTTATTCGTGCTGAAGTGGGCCAGATGTGAAGTTTCACACACAAAGAAAATCGGACGCAGGTACGTAAAGAAGCTTTTTGGAGAGAGGGTAAGTTTTACAGAAGAGCGATGCAGTGTTCTGGAAGCAGAGCTGTCTCTCTCTCTCTCTCTCTCTCTCTCTCTCTCTCTCTCTCTCTCTCTCTGTGTGGATCCTGAGTATTGTTTATCTGTGTGATTTTATCTTTGTGTTTTCGACTCTAGGAGCCAGGAAAAGGAGAAAGGAAGCTAAACGTTGAAGAAAGAAGATGATGGGAGAAGGACCATGAGGATGCAACTTCAAATAACATTCAAATAACATTTCTTAAACTTTTTACCTAACAGAGAGTTCTCCAACATTTACTCTTTTAAATTTACCAAGTACTGTTAGTCTCTTATATGTGCTGTGACTTGCATGAGTATCCGCCCCTTGAATTGTTCCAGTTTTTTACAATTTGATTATCACAAATTTACATATATATTTATATATATATATATTTTTTTAACTTTGATCCGGGTCCGTTTCAGGTTGTAACACTAAAAAAAAAATGTGAATGTTCAAAAGAAACGAGTTGAATACTTTTTTCAAGTCACTGCACACTTCTTATTTTTAGATAATAAATTACCGACATGTATTTTAACATTTTATTTTCCCTCATGCTTGTTTCTGCCTATAGCAGGGATCTTTATCTCCAGTCGTAGAGAGCCAGCGTCCAGCTCAGTTTAGTGATTCTTCTGCTCAAACAAAGCAGATAGTAACTAAAATGAATCTGCTAATTATTTACCAGTTGAGTGTGTTTAAGATGTTAGTGGATTACAAACTGTGTTGGACTCTGGTGTGTGTGAAAATGTTTGTGTAATAGAAAATTATCTACTGTATCTCTTTTTTGGTTTTATGCAGTAATGATGTCTGAGTGAAAGCCCAAGAATCAGAAGATTCACCTACTGATTATGGAAGCGTTATATAAGTTTAATACAGAGTGAGACAAAACTATTTTTAAAACTATAAGTCTGCTCTTTTAGTTTTTTATTTTTATTTTACTCCAACAGAATAAAATTTTTTTTTTTTTTATGGCATACATTATAGGTCATTTTGGACATACATTTTCCTGTACTGTATATCTTTTTACCTTGTTTTTGATGTTTTTTTTTGTGTCTCTCCTTTAAATGTTTTTTAAAGAATCAGAAGATTCACCTACTGATTATGGAAGCGTTATATAAGTTTAATACAGAGTGAGACAAAACTATTTTTAAAACCATAAGTCTGCTCTTTTAGTTTTTTATTTTTATTTTACTCCAACAGAAAACATAATTTTTTTTTTTTTTATGGCATATATTATGAGTCTTTTTGGACATATATTTTCCTGTACTGTATATTTTTTTACCTTGTTTTTGATGTTTTTTTTTTGTGTCTCTCCTTTAAATGTTTTTCTTATTTAATTTTTTTAACACTAAGCTGCCTTACCTGACTAAATATGTGTAGTGCAAGTTATTATACGTGACAAGGCATAAATGGTACAGTCACATATTTATTCAATATTTTTTTGTTCCCATTACATTTCCGTGAGTAACCTGTAGGTGGAGCCAAAACATGTTCGTGTTTTTTTTTTATTAACAACGACACAGGACTAAAAAGCTGTGATTAAAGATTTTACAACGAGAAATTCACCTTGGATGTGTAATAAACCTTTTTTTATTGGTGTGTGTGTGTGTGTGTGTGTACACGAAGCTACATAAATTAAGCTCTGCCTCTAATACATAGGCAAAATATTACCGTATATTATTTAACACATTCCTCGCTCGTGTTTAATATACATTCATATTTTGTCTATTATTTATTATAATAAGCATTAATTTTTATTTTATTTTAATATATAAAGCTGTACACAGGGACTTTTAATATGTTTGCCAGAAAGACTCTGATATCTGTGAAAATTATATATTTTCAAGTTAATTGACCTTTACACAGAGTCTCTATATTCAACATTTTATTTATCTACTTTGTTATATAAAGGCTTTATAATCTTTATACCGATTTTTCCCCAGGGTTCTGGTCACCGGAAGTTTTACCATATTTACACTGCGCGAGACCGGAAATAAATCACGTTGATTTTTACGTTTGTTTTTAAGCATTACGTATTATTATTATTAACATTATTATATCACATTTAGAATTGCTATAATTTGACACCAAATAAAACATATTTTAAGCCCACCAGTGGCCATTTTATTTATTCTTTTGTTTATTTTTAATTGTTAACAAAAATAAGCAGTGTATCAAAATACCAGTTTTTAAATCTAAAAAAGTATAAGCATATAAGGTTTACGTTTTATGTATGTTTTCTTGTGCATAAAAATCAATTAAGCCTGATTTTAAAAAATAAAAGTAATGTTTAATACTGTAAGTAGCGCTTCATGTTTATTTTCCCACAATTCCGTTCAGACCGGAAGTCTACGCTGATAAATTGACGTTAGCCACGCATACCGGAAGTGAGACGCAGAAAACAGCAGAAGTTTTGGCATTAGCGCGCGCCTTCTGTCTGTGCCTCGGTATTTCTTTTTTTTCCTTCAGGGAATTAATTATACGTGAGTATTTATTTACGTGTTATCTATATGTTAACATTAGACTTGAAATATGATGCAAAAGTGGTTGTATATGTGAGAAAGTAGGCGTGGTGCTTAAACGACTAGCTAGCTAGTCGGCTAACAACTCAACAGTCTAGCCTTCGCGCGCGCCTTTAAGCCGTCTTGATCAATTTTATGATTATTTTTTTTGTGTGTTTTAACGTTATATTAAACATTTTTTATTTTATCAAAAAGACCTCGCATGAACCGTTTTATGTTAATGAGAGCTGTAAGTTCGCACTTTAGCTAAGAAGCAACCTTGGTTCATTCAGTCACTTGAGTACAGTAACTGGAACTTTCTAGAATGTTAAAGTCTTTCAGATAATCTAGATCTTTTCATGAGTCATAGCTCTGGCAATGTGACGTGTATGTTAAGTATGGCATCTTAAGATACATGTCACATTGTTTTATTTATATATCTATCATGAGGCATCCTGTTTGAGGCAGGAGGTGGCGTTGTTGCCTTTGCCCACACCAACTACTAATGTGACACATGAATAACAATAAAAAATAAACCTAGGTGTTCTTGCAGGGTTTACGGTGGCTGTATGTATGTTTGTATGTTCGCTCTGCACTTTAAGCTACAAGTTACCATTACTGTATTATTAAGTACTGAGATGTATGTTGTCATGTAAATGTTTAAGTGAAGAACAGGTTGACTTCCTCCTCTGCATTCTGGTCTTCTTCCATGAGTCTCAAAAGCTGTCATTTTCCATGACTGACTCACTTTAACATACACTTTTTTTGTCACGCCTCTTACTGCTTAAATAATAGACCAACTCTTTTCTTCTATATTTTTTTTAACTATTTATAATTGTGTTAATGGTTTTCCTTTCTTTGCTTACGTTTTCTTTTTTTTTTCTTTTTTTTAAAGTGTGAGCACCTATGCCAAGGCAAAGCAGTTTTTCTCTGGGATTATTATGATCTTTAAATCTTGGCTCTTGAATTAGGTGAAAAGGCATGGTGGTCAAGTTTTGCAAGTTTTTTTTTTTTTTTTTTTTCTTGGCCAGAAACTGCTTCACGGTCCCTGAAGTGAAGAAGAAAAATAACTGGGCTTCTATGGGTGTTTTCACATTACGATTGCTCCCCTGTTGGCATGTATTGTCATTATTTTTCTCCACACTCAGGTGCTCTTGGGTATTTTCACCCTTCGATGCAGAAGATGGCAGTATTCAACTACCTCGTTAATGAGCCACCATTAGACACTATTATTGGGAAGTTTGAATAATTTTAGTGACACAGTTCTTTGAATCTTGTTCAACAAAGTGAGCAAGTCTTTTTTAGTCATTCAGTTCTTTTCATTCTTTTTATCAGAAATAAAATAAAATGTTTGCGTATTTATCTTTATAACTAGCAACTTTTAACTTTTTTTCTTTTTTTCAATATACTGTTTGAGTGGTGCAGTGTAAAGAGTATAAGCCCTTTTTTTGGTATCTCTACTTAAAAGGAGTTTCACCTTAGTCATTCATTCTGTTCAGCTCTCTCTCTCTCTCTCTCTCTCTCTCTCTTTCTCTGA
Source organism: Clarias magur (assembly GCA_013621035.1). NCBI lineage: Eukaryota > Metazoa > Chordata > Actinopteri > Siluriformes > Clariidae > Clarias > Clarias magur. The sequence continues at coordinate 21,388 of QNUK01000655.1, read as the reverse complement.
CCTGTGTGTCAAGGCCACTGCCGACCAAGCCTCAACATCACTTGTCTTTACTTGGTCGTAGATTTGAAAAGGTTTTTCACTCTGTGTGTGAAGTATTTTATAAAATGGAAAAAGAGGACAAGGAGGAAGGTATTTAATGGGTTTCTTAAGAGTTGCGGGACTAGAAAATAGGATTTAATCTGAAGTGAAGATGTACGAGATAATACCAGAAGGTGGCAGTAATGCAACATCGTGGATGGCAATCGACACTAAGAAACAAGATCATTTCTTTCACTGTTTTTTAACTGATGTATTAATCTTAATTCTAACTACGTTAATGAGGATATCATTCCTTTGTAACATTGCTGTGAAAACTTCCCACAGGAATAACAGCACTACAGGAGATGAGCAGCAAATATTTTAATGTAATCATGTCCTATGTTTCAGGGTAGAACTTTTTTTTTTTGGATGCTTAGTTTATTTCTTTTCTCAGGTCTAAATCTGCATTTTATTTATTTTTTAATTTTAGGTCTGCAACATGAGTCTGCAGTGGACTGCTGTGGCGTCTTTCCTGTACGCCGAAGTGTTCTTAGTCCTGCTACTCTGCGTGCCCTTCATCTCCCCCAAAAGGTGAGCTCCAGCCTGCTTCCTCAGAGTGTTTCACATAATATAGAGACGAACATGAGAAATTTACCTGGTAAACATGCCATGGTCCACATGACACCATCGCAATACTCGCTATTAATCCAGTGTCCTCACTGTTGCCAAGGTTACACATTTACTGGAGAAGAGAGATCTGTGGATTAGATTAGATAACATTCTATTTAAGTTCACTGGGAGTCGGTATTTCAGATCTAGGTATTTGGCAAATTGGTCATTGCTGTACGTTTAAGTGATGCACAAAAAAAGTAGTTTTTTGTGCTATAGATGGCACATCTTACCAATTTTGCACAACTTGGTAAATCCTTTTTGTACAGCATGTATTCAAGACATGAAATGCCACCACAAAGAAACGTCAGCTTGGTGTAATCTCCTCAAATCCAAGTTTCTTCATCGGTACCAATGATGTTAAATCAACATGGCTGCGCACTGCATCAGGGAAGAAGAAAACAGTACGGGTTGTTTGTCTGTTCGTCTGTCTAATGCACTCAAGTCAGAAATTATTCATTTCAGATCGTCAAATTGACAATGATTGGTTAGGTTGTGATTCCCCAGTAATTTTAGAAGCATAACTGAAGTTTTTTTTTTTTTTTAATACACTTACTGGATTGTGAACTTCACAGTTAAATAAACATGATCTTGTACACACATACAGTACCACTCAAAAGTTTGGGAGCACTTGCAGAATTCTTTATTTTTGTTTAGTGATCTATTTTTTACAATCTAGAACAATACTGGGGATTTTAAACCTATGAAATAACTGGGTAATAACTGGGAATTGAGTAATTTTATAGCAACAACAACAGTTGGTTGTTATTTTGTGATTCGGACGTCAGCCTTTCTGGAGTAGTTCCCAAGAACAGTGTTGTCAAGTGCATTTGCAAAACTCATCAAGCGCCATGATGAAACTGCCTCCCATGAAGAAGACATGCTGGGAAAGCAAGACCAAAACTTACCTCTGCTGCAGAGTAGTTCGTTTAGAGTTACCAGACTCACAAATCACCAATTAATAAAACAGCACCTCAGATTAGAGCTGTTATGAGGGCTTTACAGATCATGAGTAGCAGATGCATCTCAGCATTAACTGTTCAGAGGAGATTATTGGAGATAATCCGTCATCAGCATGGGTGAAAGTAGGTCAGTACAGTCTGCAGTACTGAGGGGAGAGCAGCTGTCTGCCAAAACCAGTCACAGAAGCACTTTCAACAAGAAAACGCATTTGATTCAATTTGTCATTTTGAACAACTTGAATCTTATCTTGAATACTTTGACCCTGTTAATTACGCCAGCTGTCAGTTGCAGTTAGATGCATCCTCCTCCGTTGGCAGAACTATGTTGGTGGAGCAAAATAATTGTTTAAATAAACAAACCAACCATAACCTGTTGATGATAAATGGTGTTCAAGGAACCGTTGTATAAAAGCAATATCACGCTGGAGTTCGTGCTGTTGTATTGAATATCTGCACAGGCGCAATGTATTCAGTACTTGGGCCGCACCCTTGTGTCTACTGATCTTCAGTAAAACAACACAACCTTGAGTGCGATATTGCTTAATTCATTTTCTCTACAGGAATAACTTGTGTAAATGCTTCCCAGCACCAGTGAGTGTATTAAGGAATTCCTCCTTTGTCCTGCAAACTGCCCCTCTTCGCTGTCATGTGTGCCCTTTTGAGTCATGAGGGGAAGTTATAAAGAGCTAGGAATGAAATGCAGTCCAGCCTTGTGAAATCTCTCTCCTTTCACCCTGTTGTCAGGTCTGACATTCATGAGTAACCTATTTAGAATTTTCTAAAGAGATTTTTGAGCATGTTGGATACGACACGTATCCGACAAGCACATTTCTTGGAATCGATGAGACATCGAGACTTTGAGACTTTAAGTTCACGACTGCTTACTATAACATATTTCAAACAACAAATAATTAACCATTTTTTGGTGAAATGATATCATTATTATACATGTCTAGTAAACCAAACCAGAATTTTTAAGTGTTTGTGTTGACCATCTGTTCTGATTTATACCAGACAATAATGTCAAGGATATGGCTGGAATATTTTCTTTTGTTTACTGTTAGATATATAAAAAAGCAAACCTGTCCCAAATAATTTCCAACGCGACTGGGTGTTCTAATTAGTTTATTTATTTTCAGTTTAATTTTGCATTATTCCGTGTCATGGCTTTTTTTTTTTTTCCCCTCCTTCACAGGTGAAACTTGTTCCTATATGACATCTTGTCTGTCTTTTCTAGATGGCACAAAATCTTCAAATCTCGCCTGATGCTTGCCATTACGACATACGGGAACACCGCCTTCATCGTGATCATCTGCATCCTCGTCTTCCTTTTGGTTGGTGAGTGTGACCGTTCATCACAGATTAATATTAGATGATCGCACCCAGACGCTTAGAGAGAGCTGATTCTCTCAGACGGGAGGGATGAGAGGCACTTGGTGTTCCCACATTAATCAACGGCTTTACAGCCAATCAGGGGCGTCTGTGAGCTCACGCAAGAGGAAGGAGCGGATAGCGCTGTTGAGTGTGTTACGCCGCCCCCAACGGTGCGTGAGCGAGCAGTCAAAAAGATGCAGTCGGCTGGCGTCGCGTGATTCGGAGGAAACGTATGATGGTCTTTGGCCTCCTGACTGAGTGGTAGTAGTAGCATAATGTGGGAGCCCCCTAGTGACGGGAAGGAAGTGGACGCGACTAAATTAGGGAGAAAATTGGGGGTGGGGGTGAGGCAGGATGTCTAGCAAATGTATACTCCTAGTCGTGCGCTCAGCATATTAAAATATCTTTGTGTGTCTGTGCGTTTATTTCCTCAGATGCATTCAGAGAAGTGCGGAAGTACAGTGTGACCGACACGGTGGACCTCTCAAACAACCCTGTGGCCATCGAGCACATCCACATGAAGCTGTTCAGAGCACAGAGGAACGAGTACATCGCTGGCTTCGCCCTGCTCCTCTGCCTGTAAGGCCCCCTCTCTCTCTCTCTCTCTCTCTCTCTCTGCATGAATAATGTAATTACCAATACGTTGGCAACACAAGTTGTCGGACTTAACAAGCACCCCCCTGTGATAAACTGTGTCTTTAACAGGTGGTGTAACGGAAGTTCCCGGGAATCAGACCAAACACTCTGGTCATTCCTAATTACAGAGAAACTTTACTGTAGTCCTTTTATCGCCCGTCTGCCTGCTGATGTGTTGTGCTGCGTGAGTTACACCTGCCTGGGTTTATGTAACAGGTCACCTGGTGTAAATAGTGTGTAGGCACTATATTAATCAGGAGTGGTGGAAAGAACACCACAGCGAACAGGGGGATCCCAGATAGTTTCCGTTTACAAACCCGTTCCAACCACCCACCCCCACTGTGCCCATCTGCCAATCTGCATGCTTTCTCCTTAACAGTCACCAGCATGTATAATCTCTGAATGACGTGATATTAATATCCGGCTACCGGAGATACAAGAGCTACTACTTTTCCCAGCTGCCAGATTTGGGAATATTTAGACTGAGCATGTGACTCAACAGCAGGTGATGAATATAATATTTAGCTGGTATATCTGGCACGAAGGTGCTGACCTCTGTCTCCGTGCTCATGTTGCAAAGAGAAGCCTCGGCATATCAGGAACCAAACGCACAGCTGCTTTGTCATGTGAGACGTGATTTTAGAGAGAGAGAAGAGCGTGCGCAGTCAAGGGAATGTGCTTCTGTAAGGGTTAATCAGTTTATGCAAACTAAATGCGAAAGGGTTTCCTGGTTCGAGTTACAGCGTGCGCTTGTCCTGCACTCGGTGTAAACTGTTAATGCGATCTGTAGATCCGAAATGCTAAAGCAAACCTGGCTATTGTTGCTCTGATTCAGGGCCAGCTGGAATCCAGGCAAATGACATGGGGTCCCTTGTTTTTGAGGAAAGTACTTGCTGCACCCTGAGAACGATGTTCAAAGTGCATCCTGTGACTGTTCACGCTGTCCTTTTGCTGATTGTCTCGCATACAAGCTGATCGTCACGTATGCTAGCTCTGATTCATCAGGGAGTGTTGTGGTCACTGTTAGCACATATGCTAAATGTGGTTTCTCCCCAAGGCACATCCTTTTTTTTTTTTTTTTTTTTTTTGCAAAGGTGTGATTTTTTTCGACCAAATGTAGAGAACTTTGAACCCCATGAAGTGCATCATGCATGAATGAAGTGAACGTTTGACCTTTGAGCGGTGCACGTGGAAGAGTGTAATGACCCAAATTAGATCGGCCAAAGGTCATAGTAGCGCTAAATAAGCTGTAGCTAAGCAGAAGTAATTCTGTATGCATGTTCCACTGATGTCAACGCAGCTCACTAGGTTTCTCTTCGTGGGTCGTCGGGTGTATTTTAAGTTTGCAGCTCCTCAAAGACATGCTCCAATCATGTTCCTGTCTCACTTCTCATCTTTTGTAAACTACCTTAAAGTCTAATTTTAGGTGTGTTACTCCCCTTCTTTACTTTGTATGTAAATATACACCGGCATGGCCTGGTACAGGGCTTCGGTGCATGTGTTTACTTTCTGCCCGTGTATCAAGTGTAAAGCTGTTCAACGTTTAAGCACACACACACATCACAACCATTATTCAATCACAAGATGATTAAAAGTGAAAGTAGAATCCACTTCTCCTGCATCTAGACGTACAGCGTTTGTCAGACGCTTGTTTCGTTTTCATTTCTGCTTTTAAATCTTTGCTGCTTTTTTTTTGTCTGTCATGAGGAGGAATCTTTTTAATAAATGCTTGTCCTCACATTTGAATGGAAAACATGCTTTGTTCATGTGATTTATAGTTCTTGTATATGGTTGAGGGAGTGCACCATGTGTGGGATAATCACACAGTTCTTGTGTTGTAAGCGCTGACACTGTGATGGTAATTGATTCTTTGTTGGTCGATTTGGTTAGTTGAATTGTTGGGTCATTAAAAAAAAAAAAAAAAAAAAAATTGTCGGATACGATTTTTAATTAACATTATTTATTTAACATATAACTTAACCAATTATAGCTTGTATGTATAGCCAAGTATAGCTTTTCCAAACCTTATGCATAAAATACAAGCCGCTGACACCTTCAGCAAATACTCATGTTTTGCAAGGGTATTGCTGCGGCTTCTCCTTAGTGGGTGCAGTACCACCAGCCAATGGGCACATGGCATTAAAACGCACAACAGTACGAGTCACGCAGCATTTCAAGGATACGTTAGATGCATTCATTAGTTTTAATACTTTAGAGCTTGTAAGAACTGTAGCTGCTTGAAACAAACCAGACAATATTAGTGCAAGTGAATCAAATATAAAATCAGTGTCCAAACGTCAAATAGAATTAACTGTCTAGCTAGTGCTCTAGTAAGCATCCGTTTTTTAAATTTATTATTATTATTATTTTTTATCTCAGGTTGCTGCGACGTCTGGCCAGCCTTCTTTCCCAGCAGGCAACGCTCATGGCTTCCAACCAGGCCTTCCAGAAACAAGCGGAGGGTGCAAGCGATGCTGCTCGGAAATACATGGAAGAGAATGAGAAGCTTCAGGAGGTAAGAATACACGCACCAACCTTTGACAGCTAGTGAGCGACTAATCGAGTAAATATTAAATATATATCTAAATATAAATTCCGGGCATATTTCAAGACCATGGTGCACTGGATGTTTAAAACCTTTTTATTAGTGCAATTCTTATTTTAATCCTGACTACTAAAAAGTTACCACAAAGTGATGAAGGACAGGAGGTCATCAAACTGACCCATAGCAGCACTCCCTGACCTACACCCATCCTCTGTACATTCATTTGCATCTGGTTTGCAAAGTAGATTCAATTTCTGTTTACCACATCAATGCTGTCTGAACCTTGATTTAGTGGAGACCTGTCGCTGCTCTCTCTCACTTAAGCATTGTTAAGTTGATTTGTGGAAGCTGTAAATGTGATCCTCAATAAAATATTTTGTGAGCCAAAACGAGAGAGAGGGGGGAAAAAAGCCTCACTTTCAAAACCTCACACCCATTATGTAAAGCTTGACCGACGGCGAAGTTGGACTAACGGAGGGAATGCAGTATTTTCCTATGTACTGGAAATCTTTGGGTTAATTGTTTTGTCTCCTACTGCTGAGATTAATTTTTAAAAACTTGTACAGTATAATTTAGATTCAGTAATTTATTTAGTTCATAGTAGTTGGAGAGCTTTTAGCTTACAAAGCAAAAAAGGACATTTGATACTTTTATATGCTTCCCTTTTGTGGCTAAGCCAAACTAATTTACACCTGAGTACTGCAGGATGACTGAAAGGGGAACAATATTCCAGCGCTTCTGCCTTCATCGCTGAGTGTTTGCTACAAATAGTTAGAGAATACAATGAACCACAAGACAGCTGAGTCTTTTTTTTTTTATCAAGGCTTACTGACAGCTTGAAGTATTAATTGATCCAGGGACTCTTGATGCATGTAGGGTAAGTAATATTGTGTGTGTATGTATACTGAAAGGAAACCAGAGATCAGGTACATAGGGAGTCTTGATAATGAGTTACAGAGATTAGAGAAAGTGCAGCAGTTTGTCCAAGAATATCAACTTGAGGACCGAATATCCCTCCCTACCTAAGATGTTCGACCTCAACACCAACCAACCCTCCGAGATACAGATGACAAGGAACATCTGCCTGCACAGCATCAGACTGGGATTTCAAAGGATGCCAGTTTCTTAATGGGACAGATGTACATCAAGAAACTTAATAGTCTTTCCAAGATTATAATTTAATCCTTAGGCACGAAGTCTGGGATTAAAAAAAAAAAATCTTTAGCCAAAAAAAATTATTATTATTATTTTTTCAGAATCTAAGAACATTATCTTGTTCTCAATTTCTACTTTCATGATTGTTGCTATGATTTACAACCGTTTTAAAGTTGTGGCTTGACGCACTCTGAAGTCATTACATGTGTTGAGGATTTGGTACATTAGGACCACGGATAATGGTGATTACTTCGACATACAATACTAGCATCTATGAATTCCTATGGAGAGATGTACTATAACCAACTAAATGACTAAGGATTTATGAATTTGAGGATTTATTGCTAAAATCATGAAAGTGGGAAGTTGCTTCCACAATCCTTTTTCCCCCACAATGTCCTTTTCATGTTTATTTAACACAGGAAAACACTGTAGACTTATTAGTTTGCATTCAACATGTGTGTTCTATACAGGTAGTCCCTGACTTATGAACATTTTGTAGATGTGAACAAATCACAAAAGTAGTTTACATGTATTGGACAAAAAAAAATAGACATGGCAGTGCACCAGATACCAATATTTGCAATTATGTACAATATGTTTAGTGTTTAAGTGAATGTATAAAATGTCTGGTCAAATAAAACTAAGCCCGGTCAGTGAATCGGCCTCATCGGGTTAATGAATCAGCACGGGATCACGATGATAGAAAATTACTGTCCTGTAAAGCGGTATTAATGTTAAATAATGTTAGATAATGTTTGGAGATTCTTAAGGTCAAGGAGTTATTTGAATTAAACCAAATTTCCTCGTTTTTGTGGTGGTGCAGCTGTATTTAAAAAATAAAAAATAAAAAAAAAGACTAACAAAACCTGTACACAATACTCTGGTAGAGAACAAAGCCTAAATTTTAGGTGTGTAACTTTTTTTTTGATCTTTTGTCGCATCTACAGTTCTAGTAGTAACATGTTGGCTCTCTGGGCTCAATCACTTCATGCAGCCTGATTCTCAAGTGGATCTATTTGTTGTAGCAGAAGTAAGTCAGCAATAAGAAAACATTAGCAGTATTATAGGAGAAAAATGGATTTATACCTGGATAGAGTAACAAGTGCTCGTTTGAACAAAATAGTTTGTAATTCACTTTTACCATAATTTATTTATTTATTTATTTTCATTTTAATAGATTGAGAAATGCGAGGTTGAGGGTTTGAGGTGGTTGACGATACTGGATCGTGCTGGTTTGTACCAGTGTCCATCCAAGTAACCCCCTTCTTTGCTCGCTTGGTGCTGCTCTCACTTTCAGAATAGCATTGTCCCATCCCCATAGAAAATAAATGTGAGGTATGCAAAACATTCGGCACCAACATGATATTAACACACTGTTGCTTTCCTTTCTCATCTTCTAGGGTGATTTATTGGTGCCTTTGAGCTCATGTATACCGAAGACAGCACGTAATGGTCATGTGTGACCATTTAAAAAAAACTGTTAAAGCAGAACAACGATATAGGAGAAATTTAATTTTTTGAAAATAATGTGGAGGAAATCTGTCAACTCTAAAATGCTTTGCTCTGGAAATGCTGACATTTTTCCCACTTGTATGTGGTGTTCCATTTCCCCACCCTAGAGGGCGATATTGTACACTCGGTGCTTGTCCAGTAGACTTATCAACCTTAACATGACACAGTTTCTTTTTTCGGTTCTTAAATACTTATAATATGGTTAATGTTATTTTGTTAAATATGTATTATTTTATTTATTTATTTATTTTAAGAAAGGACATTTTAATGTTTTATGAGGAGTAGAGAGAACAATTATAAACCAGATGCTTCAGTGAAGGTCTTTTGATAAGCAAAGAATAAGATAACTGCTTTCCCTCAATGAACTTTAGTGACCGTGCATTCTTGTGCAAGGTTTGTGCAATAAACCTCAATCGCTTCCTCACGGTGAAGTTATTTCTACCGAGAAATCTGAAAAGAGTTGCATATTTGGGCAGAAATGGATCGTTCCTGAGATGACTGTGGTGAGCTCGTCCATTTTGTGCCATGCCCTCAGTGAACGCTGCTGAATCTCAATAATTCTCAGCATCGAATAATTCATGTCTCATCCCTTGCTGTCAAAGTTCACCACGCTGGTGTTTGATTTCATGCCTGTCGTAAGGACCTGGAGCGCCACGCTGAACCATAAATAAGATGTGGACGTGCTGTTTTGAGTTCAGCGACTGGTTGTTCAGGAATTAAAACCTATAAATCTCTAAGTGATAACGTGAACTTTCACAAGCACACAAGCACATGACATGAAGAGGTGCTGTTGTCAGGTGCTCCGGTTATCATTCGCCAACACTTTTTTTTTTTTTTTTTCTTTTCTTTTTTTCTCCTCCTCCTCTCAATCAGAGGATTAGGCAATGGTCACAATTTTCAGTCAATTAAAAATAGTTTTTTGGATGTTAATAGTAGTCGTGTATGTATATGTATGTTTGTGTGTGTGTGGGGGGGGGATTGAGAGAAAATGTATCAACTATTTTTGAATAGCATTAATAATTAAAATGCTATGATTTGGAAAGCCATCATATCTTAAATACAGATTGGATACCTTGGATTTTGAGCATAAAAAATAATGTTGACTATACGAGTGACTCACATGCACTGAGACTGAGCATGGGAGACGATTACCCATAATCCCGCAGTGCACGAGAGAGAGAGAGAGAGAGAGACAGAGAGAGAAAAAAGAACCATTGGCTCAGTTTTGAGCGTGACTTTGGCAGACAAAGCTACTCGTTTTTCAAGACCTTTCTCGTTTATCAAGTTAAAATTTATTTTAACATAACTCCCAATCCAAGGTTTTGAATCTACTGTAAAATGATTTGTACAATGCAGTCTCTGTTTTAGGCTTTCCTACCATTCTGTGCAAACATCATTGAGGGAGGTCAAAGGAGAACATACAAACTTGTTTGAGCTGACAGAAAGGCTACTGTAATTTGAATAAGCACTCTGTACACTCGTGGTGAGCAGAAAAGCGTCTCAGAAACACGCATGATTTACAGTCACGAGCAGAAAAGCATCCTTTCAACCAGAAACAGCAATCTGAAGCTACACGTTAGCCTTTTCATTATACTTATGTACTATCCGGTTCTCATCTGTGCTCGCGTTCACCTTGGATTTTCTTTCTCGGTCAATGGAACTGGAAATTGAATGTGGTTCTGAAATTACTTTTGACAGATTGAACAAGATGCGTGAAAAGGAACGAGCATTAAAAGTTTTAATTACAAAAGCAGTTTATTTCGCAGCCACCGGACGGTTGCATTTTTGTCTGCTTGTGTTAGCGACTTGTTTCCAGTACTGTAGACCGTTATTCCTTTCCTACTTTTTAAGGCGTAGATGATCAAAAAGCCTTGACTGGCTGTGACATTAAAGCGTGCCATTTTCTGCTTTTTTTTTTTTCTTTTTCTTTTTCTGGGGCCTTTTTTTATGGGCTTTTATCTTCTCAAAACATCAAAACCGACTTGATACAACACTCCCAGTCTTACCCTGAGTATACAACACACCACAGCTTTGTTCTGTTTTGAAGTCATTTTAAACAGTGCTCTGGTCTCCATAGCAGGGGGGTTTCAATAGGGTATTTCAAACTACAGTGTTTTTTCTAATAACTGGTGAAAGGGCAATCACAACGATACTGTGATGTGATGTTGCTGATTTAATGAAGAAAAAGCTTTCATTTTGGGAAATGCATTGATGAAGTGCACCCTACTGAGCTCTGTGTGTTTATGTACAGAAACTGAGGGATGCAGGAGTGGAGATCCCGGAGGCGGGAGCCAAGGCTAAGGGCAGCGCAGAGGAGGAGAACAAGACCCTGAAGGAGGAGGTCAGACGGCTGAAGGATGAGCTTGACGCCAATAAGAAAGGTACGAGTCAGCTTGCTGGGGAGCTTCTACACCTAGGGCTGAGTGGAAAGAATGATTGAGCCCACACACACACACACACACACACACTAATGAAGAAAGGTGTGATGCAGTGGCATTTAATGAAGGCCTGGTGATGTACACTCAGCAAAGACAGGCATTGACTGTTGAATGTCAAAACTGCTGACATTCACCAAAACTACTCCGTATATCTTTAGTTTTCCATATGCATTACTGTTCCTTAGGAATCCCTCAATTTCAATTGTTCTGATGAAGTGTAATGAATAATACACACACATTAAGATAAATGACTTTGTTACAATTCTAAACAAGCTTGGCGGATAATTTGCTCCTCCCACACAGCATGATGTGCTGCCTGCAAATGTTTTAATAGTTTAGAGTGCACTGCACCATATCGCCACCTCAAATGTAAAAACGTGTATAAAGAAGTATTTAAAAACAATTGTGAGGGACCGGAGTGATGCCATGCGATGCCTTGATACACGAAAGAACTGATATATGTAACTGAATTAAGAGAGGTACACACACACACACACACACACACACACACACACACACACACACACACACACACACACACGTCCTTGCTTCTGCTTGTTGAGTAGTAACGCCAAACAAGCCAATAAGCAGAGTTAGGATAGTAGTACAGTCGACCCCCTCAAAGTCTTGGTTCGGTGTTTGCGGCCTCTGTCATTTGCAAATTTCTTATTAGAACCTAAATAATAATTGTTCTCAGAAAAACTAAGCAGAAACTGCAAATATCCTCTTCAGTCATTTTATGCCTCTTTTTTTTTCCAGTTGATTCTGAAATCCATGTTTTTTTTTTTTTTTTTTTTTTTTTTAATGGAATTACATACTTTTTAGTGCTTTAAGCTAAACCAATGAGAATAATATAATTTAGTAAAATTTGTGACAAACATTTAATGTAAATTCAAATTAATTTCCATAGAAAATGAGGCTTGGGACAGTGAATTATTGCTGTATTTACCCTACAGTACATGTAAAGGGGTAACATGTATTTTACATTCTAGCACTGCAGGTTTTTTATTTATTTTTAATTCATTTTGGTTTTTTTTTTAATAAGAGTAATGTAAGTAAAAGTGGTTAAAGAGCATATTTAGAGTTTTTAAACTATAAATATGGGCATTTATAGGCATTTTTTGGACCACATCCAAAATTCACGTGTTTTTTTTTTTTTTTTTTTCCACAATTCGCGGGTGCTTTAGGAACGTAACCCCAGTGAAATTTGATGGTCGAATGGAATTATGAACTAAACTTAAAATTATACACACACAAAAAAAAAAATATATATAATATATATATATATATCCTTGTTCTAAATTTCTAGTTTAGTGAGGGGGGAGAAAGACGCGTTTTGTGGGAGGGTCAGCACCGTGGCGTAGTGGTTAGCAATGTGGCCTCTCACCTCCAGGGTCGAGGGTATCTAGCCTTGTGCCCAAAGGCTTCTGGGATAGGTTCCGTTGACGCTGTACACAGGATAAGTGGTATAGAAGGTGAATGAGTGCGCTGTTGGATTAGTTTGAATTTAACATTGTGTCAGGGTTTTTAATAATAATAATAACACTTTGTGCTGTGCTTTGTATGCAGGCTGTCTTTATCATGGGTGAACATAATCTTGCTCTTGTCCTTGATGTGTTCAAATTTAACCGCATTGTTCATGGTGCTGATGCCGCCGTATCACTTGAGTTAACACAAACATTCAGCCTTTTGTAGAGAATTAATGACGCCCCATTTACAGCGTCTATTCAGATTCCTTTCAAAAGATGTGAATAGCTTATGGATGTGCAGTTTTCACAATTTTTCAGGACAGCCTATTCAAGCAAACACCAATATGATTGTGTCAGATGTTGCTCCTGCTTGTAATTATTTCACCCCAGTAGGAGATTGTTGGAAACTTGAGGGAACCTCCTAAGTGACTCCTTTATCTTCTAGGCCAGGTCAGCGTGACCCTGTTGAGATGAGCAAACACGGCAAATAACATTTTGCATACAGACGAACAGCAGTGTGTACGCAGAGATATAGTGTTGATTTAATCTCCCTCACACACGAGCATTAAACCTCTCACTGCCACTGACTGATGCCTTGTTCTTTGCTGTCATGTTTTTCTCCATGTACTGGCTACAAAATTTGCCCCCGCCCTTGGGAGTCCTTCCAGTTCCTAATTTTCTCATTAAGTTTGTTAACGTAGACTGGAACACCGATTCCAGTTGATTCTGAAATCCCTTCTCGTGTGTGCGTGCGTGTGTTTGTGGTCTAGAACAAAAACTGAGGACTTCGTGTTACGTAGACTCTCAGTCTCACTGTGTGTGTGTGTGTAGGTGGTTGAGTGCTAATTAGATAAAAATACACAGTTCCTTTTTTTGACTTGTTTGTTTTTCTGTGTTTGTTCCTGTGCAGCTCTTCAGAAGTCAGACGGTGATGTGAAGGCGATGAAAAAGCAGGCGGAGAATCTGACAGTCGAATATGATCGCCTGCTGGAAGAGCACGCCAAATTACAGGTACACACCCGCACACAACAACACAAACAAACAGTTTGTTTCATTTCAGTAAGCTTTACTGGAATGATATTATTTGTTACAATAATGCCAAACAACAAAGAGAAGCACGGTTAGAAACAGAACATGTTTATAGAGAAATATAGAGTTTTGAACAATTAACTACAAGTTAACTGGAAAAAAAAAAATCAAAAACAAAAATCTATTCATAGCTTAGTACAGTGACGCAGTGCGCTACGTTTGAGCTCAGCTGGACAGCTATTGGAGCAAACTCCACCAACGCTCGAGGGCTACCCGCCAGACTTTTCAGACGTCCCAGTGTTTCCCACAAGTCTGAAGTATACTTGCGGTGGTAGCCAGCGAGAATGGCCTGGCGTTACCTGCCAGCACAAACAACAAATATGTGACATTTAACAAGTCAATGTTTTGACTTGTTTAATATTTATATCAATTTTACATTTCAGTGATCCAACATACTAATCCTCCCCTCCATCTACCCGTATGTGAAGAGAATACGTACATTTTAAAATAAGAACCAAATACTTTTTGGTTTACTAAGATGGCCGTGTTTGTCAGAGCGGGTAGCCCTTAAAAAAACATTTTGGGATTTTTAGCATTTTTTTTGGCCTTTTTATGTTTTATTTAATACAAGTAGGGATTATGCAATACATCTTGTTTTGTTTTTTTAGCACAACCTAGGCAATATGATGAACTGAATTTTATTTCATTTTAACAAACTATGCAAACATGACTGTGCAAGAAATAAATAATTTAGAAAATGGTTACATAGGTAAAGAATTAGCACAGATTCATAAGATCATGTTTTAATGGTTGTATTGGATTGTTTTTGTGACGAACAATAATGAGCATTTTGTGAGTTCTACATTTTTGCGTCATTCCCATATTCCAGAACATTTACATGTTTTTATATAATTTACAAGTAATAATAACTTTGGTTCTACATGACATCAGGAAACTCAAAATGCATTTTGATGCCTGAAGGCTTCCCCACAGTGGCACAACTCCTGTTTAAGCAAATTATTATTTTCTATCTGTCTACAGCACAGATCTGTTCCACTTGAGTTTTAGGGGTTTTAATCTTCCTGAGTTTTTGTTTTTAAATGAAGAGCCCATTAGAGCATGTGAGACTGTCGGTATACACCACCTTATTCTTTTTATGGTACCTGGCATCTGTTGCATTGGGGGGGAGGCAGAGGGAGGGAACTGTCCGCTACTAGTTAAATCGATTGCAGATGGCATCGCTTTACCGGACAGATTTATTTATTTATTTTTTTAAATAAATACTTGGATGGCCATCAGTCTACTATGTGTGTGGGGCGCGATTGAACCCGGCATCCTCGGAATACACCTTGTGAATTGTCATGCAAATGCTTGCGTCCTGTCAGGTTAAATGAGGCTCTACTGTGGTAAATCTACAGGTAAAGATTTGTGGGACCAAACACTAAATACACTACACGTGACTCGGTCCTATGCGTTATCGCACTCCTGTATTGATAAGCAAAAGATAAATGAAGCCCTATGTCCTTGTTTTTATTGATTTAAGTTATTTCTCCAGTATCATGTCTCAAAGAGCAGCCATGTAGTCAAAGATGATTAAGATAAGACAATATGGTCTTGCTCGCTGATAACCGTCTTGCTGTGTGTAAATCCATAGCGTTCATAAAAAAAATGTAATAAATAAAAAAACCTTGTTTACAATTCCTGCTTCTTCCTGCTAGTCAAGCCACATTGGTTGTCTTTTAATGAATTAAGCAAGTCTGTTCCAAACTGGAGGTTGAGGTAATTTCAGGCCCAGAAAAATTTATAAATAGTGAAATGTAATGTAAATGTAAATTGAAAAAAAAAAAAGTAAAATCAGGAAAGAATTGGTGAAAGAATGAAGAAGCTGCACTGATTTTGTATAAATTCCAACAAATTTATTTTGTTCATTAAAAAACTTTTTTATAGGGTGTCAAGGACTGTTTATAGTCTTAAAGGTAATCAGTTCCATGTCCGGACTCAAACTCCTCCTGTTTCACCTGAACAACCTCCTGTAATTCCTGTGCATTCATCTCAGATATCAGAGTCTGCTCTTAGTACTGTATAAAGCCTTAACCCTGATGAAGAGGAGTTGGCATGAAGGCTAGTACAAAAAAAGAAGGCATTAGGAGTTTGAATACTCCGCTGAGTCACTTAAGTGCTTACAGGAAATCCTCGTCCTGAAACATCACTCAGCATATTCTTGCAGACATAGAATTAGTGGAGATGTTGATGCCAATGCGGGACTCAGGAATCCAGAGCGAAGTGCACAGAGTCACGGCAGAGAGAAATTGCTTGAGATGCGAAATGACCGGCGAGATGTTTGCCGTCGTATCAGTATGAAAGCTTTTGAAAACCGATCTGTTTGAGCTGGGTATACTCAACGAGAAAGTGAGGCAGCTAGACTGATTAAATGACTTGATCTCCGTTTTCTTAAAGCGGAGATGAAGCAAGGGTTAAATCCCACATTGCTATCAAGCAGCTAGTCGAGCAGCGCTCTGGGTAACCACCATGCAAAGGGTGAAAAATATTAGCAGTACCTCAGCATTTATTAAGTTTAGAATAAATCTTGGAAACTTATTCCTTGGTGAACTCTTAGTAGCTTGCATTAATTATGAATGTTCATAGGCAGTCCATTTAGGTCAGCGATTCATCTGTTCAAACAGCCAGAGGATGTTCATTCCATCACATGAGTGCCAGGACCGAGAAGAGTCATAAGTGTCATCAGATGTTGCATATTTTTGGCCATGCACTTAAGCATCAGTGTTTAGATGCACATACTGAACTGTCTAGGAGTTACCAGTGTTTTCTGTGTAACTCTGGCAAAATACCATCTTAGTAATCAGCTTGTGGAATATTGTGGAAGTGAAAATAAAAGCTAGCCTGAGGCCTCCTCAAACTAGACATGTGTAGCACAACTAGTATAACATAATATGCAAGTAATTGTGCCTGTAAATACACCACTGTATTTCTTGAAGGTTAAACCCACACGGTAATTATTTTTCACGCACCAGTTCACTCAGCCCTCTGGATACGACTTGGACTCCAAGGCACATCGCGTTGAGCGCAGAATAAAAAATCGCTGCAACAGTGTTTGACACTTGAGTAATCATGACCCCGGCCGTGCCTGGACGAGACAGGATTGTTCTAAATTAAACGGGGAGTTGGAGCACAAGCATCGTACAGACTGTGCAGTGCTTTGTGCTTCAAGCAGTTGGGCTTGTTTTTATTATTTTTATTTTTTTAACTGCATGAGGTGAGCAAAATTATGTGAACATGTGGGTTTTTATTGAGGGGAAAATTGCACAAAATAGCATTTTTCCCACCGAAATAATGTCAAATCCGGCAAGACCTGTTTTACAAGGATCGCTCAACGCAATAGGTTTCGAAATGTAATTTTCACAAAGAATTTAGCTAAATAACAGGAGTTTGTAGGAATATATAATTATATTCTATGATCTCTACAGTTCCACATTGTAACTTGAACCAGCTTGCACTAGTTTAATTTAAAAACTTTACCTTATGATTAAAAGATTTCTGGTTTGTTACCTTTTTCTAATCTAATTGGCTTGTTTAAGCCCCAAACCAAAAAACAAAAAAATACTTTTCTGTTTGTACTCAAGCAGTGTAGACCCATCGGCCTGTCTAAAAATGACCAAGTTGAATTATAGGACCCTTTAAGTCACACTGTGTCCTAAACCACATCAGCACCCCTGTATGACATCAGTAAAGAACTGGATGTGGTTTAAAGAAAAGATTTTGTTACATAAGTGCTAAAACTTGAGATACGAACATAATTGTTGACGTTTGCAGTAAATGGAATATTGTCTAAATTAGGCTTTTCCTTTTCATGATTTATTTAAACGCACAAACAGAAGAGTAAATATTTTGCACGGAACATATCCATGTTGGTTTACCGCCATTAGTCAGCGCCGCTGTTTTGGAGTCGTCTCATGAAGGCCGTCATTGTTGCATAAACTGGCCTTGATCCCTGACGGGAGCTGTATCCGGTAATGACTAGCGCTCCATATATCAAACACATAACACATGTGGACTGGGCTTGCCTTCTAAAAACCTGTATTTATTACCTGGCTTTTCCTTGAGCTCGGTTTATCTGTAACACGTACTAATGAACGACTTTATGGTACATGTTGCTTTTCTGTTTCCTCTAAAGAATGTGTTGTGAATAGAGAAGCTGTTAAAAATGCGTCAACCCCGCTCTTCCCCATCTGCTACACTGTGGCGTTATAAAATCTTAAATACTGACCCATAATTGTGAATTATAGTTGCTGAGTTTCTGGAGAAATAAGACATGTGATTAAGGGAGAGAAACTTCTTGTGGAAGCTTTATTTTGCGCACCACAAACCTTGCCCATAACCTCTCGCACATCTTGATAAACTCGTGTTTTTTTTTTTTTAAACAGGATTTGAATTTTCTGTATGCATGTTGGTGTAAGTGCTGTTACATTTTGTCAGAAGAATACCTCGTGGAAGCCTAAGCTTGTTGGATAAAAAAAAGGGGGTGGGGGTTGTTCCATCTGAGCTCCAGACCTTCTTTCTGGTGAAGAGTTCACAGGGTTTGTTTCAGTGTTTCACCTGCTCTTCCAGAATTTTCTATGGAATTGTGATGTGCTGAGTTTCAGGCCAAGAAAGTGTCTGTGTTCATGCTACTTAAAGAAGGAGCACGCGGAACTGGCTCTACGTTTGCTATCCTGGAGCATAGGAGTGTCAGTTTTTTAGTTTTGCTTAGACCTGCATGAAAAACAGACCTCTGAATCTGACCAGAGGCTTTTGTTCTTCGTTCCGTAGGGGTGTCTTAAAATGAGCAGTGCCTGAATGTCTGCCTTAGGTTTCAGTTTTCAGTCAGTAATTTAAACTTTAAATAATGAGGTTGTTACTCTTACAGCTTCTAATTAGGAATTTACAACCTCCTACTAGAAACCAATCACAGAAAAGTTGAAATTCCTTCCTGAAAACCTTGAAAGAAAGTAGCTGTATATAATTGTATTTGTTGCTTAATAAACAACTTACAGGCAAATTAGTTTGACACTGACTATACAGTTTGCTGTTATGGTGGAGATGATAAATATTAGTACATTACATATCAAAGTTTCGTGTGTGTGTTCCTTTCCTCACTTTGTAGCTTGACTGATATCAAGCTGTGCAGTTCGAAGTTTCTACTTCCTGTAAATTCAGTGGCAACATTAACGGTGAATTATGAAAGAAGAAATCAAACATGACTCATTAAACATTGTATTCTTATGAGCACATGTGTGGGCATCGGTGACTCTCATCTGCAATGGTAGGCTTCTCATCTGTAGTCTGGAAGACCTCGGTTAGATTTCTAGCCAGTGCCTAAATCTTAGCCACTGGCTGCACCAAGCCTGGACAAAAAATGGGGGGCTGTCACAGCTTTGACCTTACTGGTTTGCCAGTGCTTTTCCCAAATATTGATTTGGTGAGGAATTATAAGATGTTGAATTATTCTAAGATGTGAGGTATTGCTTCTGTACAGTTAACAGTTCTCTTTGACCATGGGGCAATGCGTAATTCACTCACACACCTTAAACACAAGGTCAGTAAAGTCTTCACTGTCTGCAGGAATACACAAAATAATCACAATCAGTGTTTGTCTAAGTGGATTTCCTATTCGAGTTAATTTGGTGTTTGTTCTGTATAAATTGTGATGCTACATAATTCAGGGGACGTTCAGGTGAATTTACCTCATGGATATGATTTTTTTTATTATTATTATTACTATATTTTAAAACCCAACAGCCATCATAGGCCTCCTATAGTAAAACCTAGACTCCATATTAACTTAAACACCTCTCCTGTTATATTAAACTTCCAGCCACCTAACACACAGTACGAGTGCAAATCAATACCTGCTGTCTGATATCAATCACCCAAATGTGGATGGGTTTCCTGTTGAGTCTGGTTCATCTCAAGGTTTTTTTCTATTGCCGTTTCTGGGGTTTTTTCCTCGCTGTCACCTCCGGCTCACTCATCAGTAACAGGATCACTTTGATTTGTACATATTTTCTTGTGTATTTCATACTCCTTTTCATAATTTTCTTTTGATTCTGTAAAGCTCTTTTGCGACCCTCACCATATGGTAGTTAAAGGCGCTGTATAAATAAAATTTAGTTGATTTGAATCTTCCGCACTTCTACTACATTACTGGATATAATGAGTTTGTCTCTGACTCTCACACTGTGTGTGATTTATTTATTCCCCCCCCCCAGGCAAAGTTTGATGCTCAGCACGATAAGAAGTCTGACTGATGGAACTGACGCCACGCACCCGTCTGCCTCACCTCTTCCTCCCTGAAGCCAGGTCGACGCATCACTTCCTGTTGCTGGACTGTACTGTACAGGATTTAGGAGCGATCTCATCCTGTATGCTTTGCGTCTAATTACGCTTCGTTCATTGTGTGTCCTGTTGTCTTTTTATTTTATTTTTTTGTTCTCCCAAAGATTTTTTTTAATTATTATATAGAACAGTTACAGATGTCTTTTTCTTCAGGATGTTACCTTTTTTTCCCCTTTTGTTCTTGTAATTTTTTTTTTTTTTGTGAGTTTGTGTGGTTAAATGGGAAACAGGGAGGCGGAGGGGGTTAGAACTGTTTCTCATAATGTTTAATATTTTACTAGGACTAAATATTTGTGGATTATGATGGGGATGATCAAGTTCAGATGGTAAAATGGTATAATTATATAACTGTTTGGCGAGAAATCTTTTCCAATTACGTGGAATTGTTTTAAGGTTTTCTCTTGTAGATATTTTTGCCTTAAAAGGAGATAGTTCGGTGAGTGCTTGTGTTGTAACTAAACCCCGGTGCCTATGTGGCTTTTTGGTGTTTGGTTTAGGCGTCGCTACACTATACACTTTCACTAAGCACTAAAGACTTTTAGTTTACTTTCACATATTGCACCATTGTATGTGCCCCCCCCCCCCCCCCCCCCCCTTTTGTTTCTCTTTTGCTTATTTTCAAGTTTTCATTGTAGGAAAATAATCACCTCTGCTGTAGTTCACTGAAGTTACAGCTCCCTCACAGAAACGCACAGTGGACTAGTTTGTTCCAGTCCATACTGGTTTAGATTGCTGTCTGTGAAGCAGGCAGGGTTGCAATCGCAGCGACACAGGCAGCTCAGGTGGCATTTCCAAACATCACCACATTGTCTATCAGAGTTTTCCCAACATCATTGAAACGCTATAGATTTGCGATATACTGGAGACAGAATGTTTACAGTTATCCCCATACTGTCTCTCTCTGTTTCACTTACCGACTTGTCACAAACCAATAGCTGTTCTTTGGTTGGTTGCCTTTGACATCATTCAGAGGTCAATGTTATAAATAAAATAAAAATAACATAAAAAAAACAGCATGGCGTGGTGTTCTCAGCTTTTAGTACGAGTGTGGACGAGAGATTGCGCGAAGGGTTCAAGGGCTTAACGAAAGTATTTCCCGCCCAAAATAGTTAGAAACACCTTCTTCGCATTAACTCCATTAGTCTACTAGCAAATCACGATGCCACTCTCAAAGTTGAGCCAAGG
>QNUK01000654.1:334927-337427 GCA_013621035.1 Clarias magur | reverse complement strand
CCGCCATGCTCCAGCAACACACACACAAAATATATATATATTATATATAGCCAAAAGGTGTAATAAATGGCGGGAAAAAAGCAAAAAGAAAATCGGCAAAACGCCAATCGCGCTCACGCGCTCTACACGCCACACTCGCGTCCCTGCAGCACTGCGCATGCGCAGAGAGAGAGAGAGACAGAGAGGGTAGTTGTCCTTTGCTTCCACTATGTGGACGTACATGAAGTTTTCAGCAGTCAAAAATGACACTTTTTGCCTTTTAGTGTTTAATTCTTTTATGTATGTCAGTAAAATAAAGGTACATTCTTATATACTGTTTTCTTATTTTAAATACAATCAGTTAACACAGCAAAAATTCAATAATAATAATAATAATTTTCTTTTTGTCTAATGGCTTGTATCCTTTTCATTGCTAAGATTTCATGCATATAATAAATAAACAGCTATATTAGCGTACACTATAAGAGGATAATGAATATTCACAGTGGTCTGATGCACATGATCCAAGAGCGAAAAGACAAAGGGAGAGATTGTTGACGACTCGTATTATAATTTACACTCTGACTCCAGATTTAACCGACACTTCAACCTCCCTCCCATTTCTGCACCACCACCAGGTGGCACTAAACAGCTTCTCGGTGTAAACTCCTCAACTTCAATTCTTCACCTGAAGGCCAATACGACATTCAACACACACGACATACATTAAATACTTTTCATACACACACAGTTCTTCTTTCATACTTTGACATAATGGCTTAATAATCCATAATTAGGCTTAATTAGTTTATATAATACAAATTCTTATTCAATTATTACTTTGAAGAATTTGAAGAATTACTGTATTTTTTAATCAACATATCCTCAGAGCACCTGATCAGACGAGACGAGGAGCTGAGAGAAGGAAAACTGAAACCACCTGAGAACAGATCAGCACTGCACTCAAAAACAAGATAAGATTAGAAAAAAAAAAAGACAAGACAAGATGAAGAAAAACGAGACACAACAACAGAAGATCAGGAAACCTGAGATGAGCCGATGAAAAACAACGAGATTGACGCACATGAGCGTCGTACCTGATTTACATACGACTGAGGACCGCGGCTCATCACGCAGCGAGCGGACCCGCGTCTCTGAGTCGCACACGCACGTGTAATGTGGTCGTCTGTGTGTTGGTGCTCGTCTGTAAGCGATCACGTCGTCTGGTCGTCTGTAAGACGTCTGTACCACGTCTGTAACACATCAGTGACGTGACACAGACACTACACGCCCACATGTGGTCTGTGATGTGTGTTGATGTCGCACCTTTCTTCCGCCACACTACTGATGTTTAACAGCTTTTTCAGATCTCTCAGTTCTCTGGACACAACACTGACCATTAGCATACATAAGTGACTGGTCGTGAGAGACGTGTGTGTGTGTGTGTGTGTTGCTATCTATGCATTAGCCTAAAGCTGGTGAATTGGTCAGTTACGGGCGTGTCACTCAGCCTGGACACACCGTCTCATCGTCTCTCCTCTTTGCGATTGTTTATTCTGGCGCGGTGTACTAGTGAGACTCATGCAAGGCTAATCATGTCTCAGGTGTTGCTCTGTGTATTCGGTATCTGTCAGTAATCTGATCTCCCTCCATCCTTCTTCTGTTAAAACTCACGCACTCTTCATCCTTTTCCAACACCAAGCTTTATTGCTCCTGCAAGACGTTTTTAAGGAAGTCCACTACGTCTTCGCCGTGTCCCCAGGGCACCACCGTGGGTTTGTACGCACCCGGTCGTGTTTCGTGCAGATCCTGGATGATCCTGTGCATGGGGAAACCTCTCCTGGGGAAAACCGTATCGTTGGGTCCCAACGCTAACGTGGGACAGACGTCATTTTTTCCATCCCCTATATAAAAAACCTTCTGGAAAGGTTCTCCTCGCTCCTTCACTCGTTTACTCGCGTAGTCTCTCAGGATGACCTGCTTGCACATGTTTTCCGGGCACTTGGGGCACGAGTGGGAGTGGAACGGGCGCAGGACGAGACGTCCGTCCGTGTCGAATTCCGCCGGGTTGGTGAAAACTTTGGTGAAAAGTTTGCAAGCGCCGGCGTGCCGTAGCCAGGTCTCGATAAAGTACGAGTTAGCGTCCGAGACAACGGCGCACTCGAAGTCATCCCGAGACGACAGGAAGTCGAGAAGCGCCGCTACGCCCGGGGAGGCCGGGATCCGCTCGATCTCGATCCGGATGGCGTCCTCGGTGACGCCGCAATCCTTCAGGAAAGTCATTATCATCTGCGATTGTTCGAAGAAGAACCCAGGGTGGAAACTCCTCCTCAGGGTCTCGGGGAGCTTCTGTAGCGGAGCGGCTCGCACCACGGCGTCGTCGCTGTTCTCCGCGATCAGCGTCTCGTCAAAGTCAAAGAAGAACAGGAAGCGGGCAGCCATGTTGGCGGTTCTCCTCTCTGCACAGGGACAAGAAACAGTTTTATAACACACTAAAGCTTTACGAAGGTTTGACACTGTG
>QNUK01000654.1:327427-329927 GCA_013621035.1 Clarias magur | reverse complement strand
ACATAACTGTTCATAACGTCACTTTTACTCCACATGTAGATTCACTGATGCTGCAGATTAAACTTCAGCCAGAGATCGAAGTGCTGCAGGAGACTCAGTAAAGTCTGTCCAGACAGTTTTGTGTGATGATGGACAGACAGAACCTCTCTTTTATTTAGATGGATAGAGTGCACATCCAGAACATTCTTCCCCATGAGCTCATAAACACCATCACATACTGTATATTGTGCAGCTCAGGTGTGTCCGCGAGACTGGAGACGCTGAAGTAGTGGACTATAAAGGGGACACAGTGTGAATCAGGACATGTCTGGGATACAACACAGTCATGTTCATGCTGCACACGTACTATACTATTAATAGCTTTTATTCATATTGTATTAGCGCACACACACACACACACACACACACACACACACACACACACACACACACACTTGCCTGGTGATGATAAGTCTGGATTAGAGGTGGTTTTTAATAAAGCCAGACTAACACTGGGTCTTTGTACACGTGTCTCTCAGTGTTCTCTAATAAATTCCTGATCATAATGTATTTATAATTAATCTAATCCCTGAGCACAAATCAAAACCTGACTTTCTTTATAACATTGAGACTGAGCACACTAATCTCAACTCATACACACATAACATCATAGACTCCGTCTGAAAAACAGCACTGATGATAATTACACAGAGAGCAGAGTGTTTTAAGGGGCAACCAACGTCTGAGTCCGCAGCTCGGTCAGTGTGAAGAGTGAGAATGGAGTGTGTGTGTGTGTGTGGGGGGGGGGGGGGGGGGGGGTCTAGGATCAAGATCATAAGACAACAACTAAAAATAGAGGACAGTGCTGACTCAGTGGTCTGATCTAAAGGACAACACATCCATGTGTTCTTGTAAATGGACACCATGAGTCTGGAGTGTGTGTGTGTGTGTGTGTGTGTGTGTGTGTGTGTGTGTGTGTGTGTGTGTGTGTGTGTGTGTGTGTGTTTTTTCTTGCTCCAGATTCCAGCTGTATAGTGGTAGAGGAGTATCACTTCCACAGGGATGTGATAATTATATGAACTAAATTTACACAAGTACACAAACCCCAGTTTTGTCCCGTAGCGGACTAGCGTAGACGCTAATCTCAGGAGTAAAGCTAGAAATCCTTGGCCTCCTGACAAACACCTAGCGCTAACACTCATGTAACACTCGCTGTACTTGTCTACACCCGACTCGTCCTGAATCATTCAGAGCGTCCCCGCCCTTACAGCGCCCTCGCATGCACCTCCTGAGAACTCACCTGCTTTTAAATAATACAGGAATCTGAAACTAATCCGGCAAAATCAGCTCCTGATATCAGGTCACCTGCTGCAAGGTCACCTTCACCTCCACACTACACTTGAAATGAGGAACAGAGACGAGACAAAATAACACCGGTGATGAGACACGATGTGAAGGATGAGACGAGACAACAATATCAATGATGAGACAAAAGAGACAGGAGCAAAAATAATCCAGGGAAAGAGATGAAACACAAGAAGAGGTGATGTAAGAGAAATGTCTTTAAACTCGAGAGTTAGCTGCTAGCGTCGAGAAATGCTAATAATAAGCAGTTGCATGATGTAAATCATGTGATTCCCATGCTACGATTTCAGGATTCTGTTGGGTTAAATGTGTTCCAGGTGAAACTTATCACAATGCGGCTGCACATCCTGCATGAATTCTCCAGGACTGCAGGTGGCGCTGTTACAATTCCATGACCATTTTCATAATTACAAACAGAAGAATCCTGTCTCCTCAAAGTTCATCTTGGAACGTCAGTCGACTAGCATGTGCTGCGCAGTGTTACACAGTGCTAGTGTAGTGACGCCGGTTTACTCTCGCTTACGTCACAGTGCTTCACGTTGATGACCTCCAAGGTCTCCATGCGGTGGCTTCAAGTTCCTGACCTCCAGCTCCACAAACTTACAAACAAGTGAACACACAGATCAGAACGTGACCGTGCCAGCTTTCTGCTGCCAGTGTAACCTGAGTCTGATTTAAAACCACAAATTAATTCAACTTGATTGTGTATAAAGTCCTGCGGTTTGTAACAAACCCAGTCTGTGTGTCGTTATAAACGCCGTGCACAATGTTATTGACATCTGTGTAGAAGCCTGAAAAAATATACACTTTATCTTGGGTAAACTGTGCAATCTGTGAAGTGATAAAATCCCAAATCTTGAGTCTAATCCCTCTCAATAGGCCTGATAAGTGAAGCAGGTGCTCCCCCTTGTGGCTGATTGTAACACTGCAAATACACTGACTGGTTCAGTAACTCACTTATCGTCTATAGTGCTTTATCCTGTATACAGGGCGGAGCCTATCCCATGGGCCTTAGAGCAGGAGGTGGGGTACCCCCTAGATGGGGTGCCAATCACACACACATACACACACATGCTCATTCACACACTACAGCAATTTGGGAATGCCAACTTGCCTAATCTGCAGATCTTTGGACTGTGGGAGGAAACCGGAGAAC
>QNUK01000654.1:309927-319927 GCA_013621035.1 Clarias magur | reverse complement strand
AACTGTGTTTTTTGTAAAGGATGGAATAAGACCAGGTGTGTGTTCATGATCATTACAGCGTGAGTGCCAAAGTCGAACCGTTACACATGAACTACACCGTGGCTTGTGTATTACCGACTATACACTCTAACAGGAAGTGTGTTCTTTCCTTTATGTAGCTGATATACAGTCTGTCTCTCTCTCTCTCTCTCTCTCTCAGTTGCCCAGAGACTCGCTCAGAGAGGAAAGCAGACTTTTAAAGTCAATGACAAAATCTACGACATCAGCATCAGCCTTCACCAGGAAGAAGTGGATGTGGATAAAGTAACAGCTGTTTCGCTCTCATTTAGCTTCACGCTGTTCTTAAACATACAACATTTCAAATGTCCTCTTCCTCCTCTTCGTCCTCGTCGTCCTCCTCAGGTCCTGTTGTCCCTGTCAGTGTTGGTGGACTACAGGAAGCTCCCAGGAGGAAGAAGCTCTCTTCAGTCTTTCCATAAAAGCTTCCCAGGAGTTCGTCTGTCTTTCGATGATCAGAGAGAGCGCTGCACTCTGAAAGGGCGGTACAGCGAGGTGCAGCTGCTCACCAACCTGCTACTGGAGTCACTGGATCAACCGGAGTCGCAGGTATTCATTAAACCTTTACACTTTACAGCCAGTGCTTGGGTTTTTTAGTTTTAGCTGCAGTGCCTTGCGAAAGTATTCAAAACCCTCGAACCTTTCCGCGTTTGTCACATTATAACCACAAACGTAAAAGTATTTTATTGGGATGTCATGCGACAGACCGACACACAGTACGTAGCACATCATTGTAAAGTGGAAGGAACCTGATCAATGGAGGCAAAAAGGACGAAAGCCAGAAGACGTCCTGTTCGCTGCGTCCCCACATGACCTGCAGTCTGCAAACGGGACTTCTTATGACTTTCTTCTTGTCACTCTTCCATAAAGGACAGATTTGTGAAGGTCACGACTAAGAGTTGTCCTGTGGACAGATTGTCCCCTCCTGAGCTGTGGATGTCTGCAGCTCCTCCAGAGTTCCCATGGGCCTCTTGGCTGCTTCCCTGATTAATGCTCTCCTCGCCCAGCCTGTCCATGTCTTGGTAGGTTTGCAGTTGTGCCGCACTCTTTGGAGATTTATTTATAACCTAATCCTGCTTTAAACTTCTCCACAACTTTATCCCTGTCTGCTGTGTTCCTGTTTGTTCTTCACGAATGTTCTCGACCAAACCTCTGAGGGCTTCACAGAACAGCTGTATTTATCCTGAGATTAAATTACACACAGCTGGACACTTCTGAAGGCGATTGGTTTCACTGGATTTCATTTCAGAGTTCAGAGTAAAGGGGGGCAAATACTAATGCATGCCACACTTTACAGATTTTTATTTGTAAACAAAATTGGAAAAATAAATCATTATTTTGTGTTGGTCTGTCACATCAAATCTTAATAAAACACAATTACGTTTGTGGTTATAATCTGACAACATGTGGAAAAGTTCCAGGGGAATAAATACTTTTGCAAGCCATTGTAAACATGAACTATGATTTTATGAACACATCGTGATCTGCGTATAAACTTTTATAATCTCTCTACATAGAAATGCACTTAGACCTTTATTAAACCTGCATGGAGTAAAATATATTCTTACAGATTTTATATATATAATTTATCATTTGCATAAATATATGAAATATACCAAAAGCACTTTGATGCATTTAAGCTTGTTATTTAGTAGAAAAAATACTTTTTGTAAAAGAAGTTAATAAAAGTTTTGTAAATGTTAATTTAGTTCATACTAAACTCTGCCTAACATTATTACGTTTTTTCCGGTTCCTGTTCTGATAATAACAATAATCACTCAGGACCTGAGCTCAGGTGATAAACCGTCACCAAAGACAGAAAGTAAAACGGCCTCTTGCTCCCCGCTGGAGATCTCAGCAAACAGCCCTTTAGGGGTGAGTGAAGCCCCCGGGGGGGCGGAGCCCACCGTGCCGAGTGACGTCACGTATCTGGACCTGGAGCGTGACAGAGGGACGGCAGGTACGCTCCTTACACTGCTTATGATCGTAATCTTACTTTAAGCTTGCAGGCTTTCAGAAACTCTAACAGAGTTGAACATAAAAACTAAGACAGAGGAGGTGTGTGAACTTCATGGTTATGTACAGAATCTGGTGACGTCATCATGAGTTCACATCGGCAGCAGCGTGACAGGAGGGAAGGTGGGAAGGAGCTTTGGGGTTAGAATTAAAGGAGGCGGAGTCACTGTTTGTAAAGAATAAGTGGGCGGGACAAGTCTTGTGGGAAAAAAAGGAGATTACCTTTATGCAATTGAGCACCAGAGCCGTGTTGCGGTTTCCAATGAGAGTAAGAGATGATCGCCAAGTTCTTTTACCAGCTAGTGCAGAATATTAATAACACATACAGGATGTAGTTCATCTAACTATATGCTTATCCTTTAAATGTTTACCTCTGCCAGGTAGTTACGATGATCGTGCATCACGTGCAGCTTTAACAGAAGACAGATGGGTCTCGCCGCCAGATATCAGCACTGAATTCGAAGACTTTTCCCTGATTGTCGATTCAGACATCTTCCGTTATATCCATAAATTCTGCTCCAGAGAGTACCAAAGCATCCTCAGGAGGCACAGGGTGGAGGTTCTGGATGTCAACTGTGACGACATCACAACTTTGTACCTCAAGCCAAAAGCAGCCCTGTCTGAGCACGACATGAGTTCTGTTCTAAAGGCCCATCAAGACCTGGCACACCTGTACCAGCAGAAGGAGTCGCAGTTGCGCAGGGAGCACGTTTATAAGCAAGCAATTCCAGAGAAGGAGCTCACAAACGCTCTGCAGTCGCTTAGGACGAGGCTGCCCAAGCTGATGATCGACGAACAGGACAGAAATGTGTACATGGTTGGAAGTGTAAGTGACGTATCTGAAGCAAAGCAGTTCCTCAGCGACGTGCGAGAGCTCGGGGTGGAGGGAAAAATGCAATCAGATCATCCGTTTGTTCCGTCTCAGTCCAAAAGTACCTTCTCGAAACATGAAAGTTCAGCATCGTCAGGGCCATCAGACATCTTTTCAACATCGCTTCAGAACCCTGATGATCTATTCATGCCAAAAAGGGACAGACAAGACGCAAAGATGCAGAATTCTAGCGAGAGAAAACAGACTTCTGTGGAACTGAAAAGCTTTGAGGATCGTTCACTCACTGGACAGTTTAACTTCTCAAGAGAAAGATTAGAGAAGTCAACAGAAGACATATTTTCTCCCAGAAGAAATGACGTTTCACAAGAGAGACATGTCCCAAGTGATCTAGAATGGATGGATCACGGTGGCTTGGTGGACAAAAATAAATGCACACAGTCTCTCTTTGAATCGTCCAAACCTTCTGCTCCACTCTTCATTTTAAATACAAATGAAAAAGTATTTAATACTTCAGACATGCATTCAGACTTGAAGGTAGCTGGCTCAGAGACACAAATCACGAAGGGTAAAGGGTCCAAGACCAAACAACCTGAGGCTGAGAAGGAACGAAAAATGGCTGGGAATTTTTGTTTGGAAACGTGCAGGAGCTTAAACGATTTAACATCTAAGAAACATGCAGCTCCCAAACTGGATGAAGTCGCAGATGTGAAGGAGAGAAAGTTTCCTGACCGCGGCCAGCCACGATCTCTTCCTCTTATCTCGACATCATTGCACAGTGACCTGGATCCAAACACTTTACTTGGTAGTGCAAGCGCAATAACCAGCACTAGCCAGATGGATTTCCAAGACAGGAAACTTGCATTGACTCCAGCTTGTTTGAGTGGAGACCAAGATGCCAAAAGTCTTCCCATCACGCCTTTAGGATCGACCCTGACAACATCCAATAGCCAGAGTTCTCAGACGAGGGAAATTGTTGCTATGGATATAACTTTGCCTTTTAAACTGTGGTTATATCTTATGGCAGTTTTTAAAAGTGAAATCGATCATTTGACATCTGACCTACAAGTTAAAGAGAAGGTAGATAAGGACGACATCACGCTATGTCTAAGAGGTGTAGACTCGGAAAAGGTGAGCGAATGTCACCAAGGCTTGAAGGGTCTCTTTGTGGCAGCTGAAAAAGACTTCGACGTAAGGACGCTACCATTGTCTACGCTTGGAGTGTCGAACTGCAAGGATAAGACATTGCTAGATTTGTGTAAATGCATGAGAGAGCACCATAAGATGGTTAAGGTTCTAGTAATGTCCAATGATGTGATGATCCTTGGCCCTAAACCATCATGTGATGAGGTGGAGGCCACTATGGTAAAGGTCTTCCATAAATATGGAACGTTAGAGAAATCACCCAACCAGGATACCTCCCACACCAGCAAAGCACCTGACAAAGATCTGAAACTGCTTGGCGACAAGACGACAACATCAACAAAACTAGATAGCGGCATCATTACCAAAGATACATCCAAAATACCTGACCAGAGTGTTTCTCATTCCTCAAGAAATCTTCCTCAGGCTTTACCAAGCCAAACTAGAGACAACCAAGAACAAGACAATCAAAGTGTGAGCCAGAAGAAGATAAACAAAGAAAAGTTAGAACAGCTGGATGAGAAGGATTCTACCTTGATTCAGAGAGATGGTGGGAACATGAACAAGAAGAATGAAGAAACTTCATCTGGCAGCGTCATCACCTCAGTAGATGGTGTGGATAGTGACAAGAACAGAGCTCATGCAAGCATCACCGCTCAGAGGAAGGAAACCTCTACTCAGCAAATCTCACAGGACCAGGGATCACCTCGAGTCTCAGAGCCAGAGAACGACACCCTGACATCCCATGCAAGCGGAAACTTGAACCTTCTTTCATGCTATGTATGTAAGAAGGAGTACAGCATGGTTAAACAATTAACATGTGGCTTTAACTTTTGCCCCAAGTGTGAGAAAGAAGTTCACAACTCCTGCGGAACCTGTGGCACCTCTGGTTCTGCTATCAAAGGCAGCATGTCTGTTCAAGAATCAACGATAACTATTCCTGGATTCAACAGAGACACAACTCTGAAGATTGTCTATGACATACCTGATGGTGTTCAAGGGGTAAGACTGTAATGCTGTTATTGAAATCATCTCATTAGTTATCGACTATAAGCCTTGGTGTGTTGTAATGGTTTTTTGCCCAAACTCATGGTCTCTTCACAGGAGGATCATCCATGTCCAGGGGCGCCGTTTAAAGGCAACAGATTTGAAGCTTTTTTACCTCGTAATAAAGCCACGGAAAAGCTTCTGCCTCTTCTGCCGAAAGCATTTCATAAAGGACTCACCTTCACCGTGAAAGCAGGATCTTCAGATGATGATGGAGGCAAAGAAGGACGAGTGGTTTGGGGCAGTATTCCTCATAAAACCAAGACAGAAGGGGGGCCATCTAAGTGAGTATATCTTTTCTTTTAGGTGGGTTTTCAACTCCATCTTTCAGAGCTGAACAGCTGTATTTAATATAACAGGTTCCTGATAGTGACTCTGACGAACAATCAGCTTTTAGGAATGTACACAGACATCGTGTTTATGCTAATTGCTAGCTTTTCTTCTGCTCAAGTTGGACAAGTTTAGGATGCAGATCCAGTGTTCCTGAGGACTTGAAACAGATCGCAAATAAAAGACAATAAAACTAAGCAGCAAAGTTCAGCGATGTTCCTAAACATGAGCCATTGGTACTTCTGTAGCAGAATTAGCATCTTATCAAACCACATGTTTTATGTAAATTATTAATATAAAGAAGCTCATTGGATGAGAGAGAGATGGACATTTTGCAAAACTTCATGCACAAAAGTCATCTATGAAATCGTGCAATCGCTCACAGCTGGAGAGGTGAATACCATGGTCTAGGTGAAAACAAACCCCCTATGACTATAAGCTCCACCCACAAACGAGCATAGAATCACTCCTGCGCGTGGACTCGAGTGTTAGGATCAGGGTTGAATAACTTAGCTTCATGTCCAGACCTTCATAAGCAAAAGAATTGCTAAATTTTGTTTCTTCATTGGAATGGTTTACCAAAAAATCTAACTGACACTCACATGCAAGTCACCGCGTCCTAGTGATGGCGTAGAGGCGCCTCATTACAAACTCCTAACATATTCAACAAAACCGCAGACAAGCTCCGGTTAATCACTCAGCTGTTATAACAACGTGGTGGCGCTGCGGCTTAGATGTTTAATGCACCTGCCCTGTAAACAGGAGGGGCTTGTTTTAAATCCCAGCTGTGCCTCTTGTGATGCTCTTCTGTATTGTCATATTGAAGATCATTATCTACACTGATATCAGCACCATGGACCCCGTGTGTTCCGACTGTGTTTTTCCTTCTGTTTGCTGTAGGAACGGGTATCCTGACTCCACCTACATCAAGCGCCTGGAGGAGGCGCTGCAGGCAGCAGGAGTTGAAGAATGAATGCTTTTCCCTCCTGACTGTTTTTATCACTTTTCACTTCAATACAATCCTTAAAATTGCTGTGGGTTCGTTAGTCAGATCTCTACACCAGTTTTCTGTTGAGCTTTGGCTTGGTCCTGTGCTAAGGTTCCTCCCATGTTCTCCCCAGGTCGGTGTGAGAGTTTTGTTCTGGGTTCTATGGTTTACTCTTAGCTCCTAAAACCTTCCAGGTCAGGGGACGGGTTTCGCTAAAGTGTACTGTGAATACACTAAAAGCCCTGAGTGTGAACCCTGGGTGTCCCGTCGCATATTGGTGTCTCTTCTCTGTTTTATTCCTGCACTTCACCGAGCTTTCCCAGATCCTTAACTGTGGTCAGTATGTATAACGATGAATTCATTTATACAGCACTTAGCATACTATACTTCCTGTTTACACTCCCAAAACAGGCGCTTCAAAGTACTGCAGTGCCTTCTGGGTAAGTCGTGTTTATACATACAGTAAAAAGATTTCTGAAATCCTCCAGCACAGAATACTCCACAGCTAATAAAATCACGATGTGTAAGAGTGATGAGGGGAAGTGAAGATTAAACACCTCAGGACACAGCCACAGTCTTAAGATCCGAGTTTTGTACTAAATTTACTGAACTGATTTACTGCTTGATATTAACAGTATAAATAATTCATCCGAACAGCATGGTGTGTGTGTGTGTGTGTGTGTGTGTGTGTGTGTGTGTGATATATTCTAAATGGCACCTGTTTGATTTCAAAATCAGATATTTTGATAAATTCACTGGGTTAAGGATTATAATGATTTGTTGGATTAGTATAATATACTGTCTGTAAAATGATGTTTATTTTCATGATTGTGTTTCCTTTTTAAATGAATAAACACTTTTTAAAAAACTTTTCAGCCTCAAAGAAACACTTTTCTTTATTAAAAGAAGAATATTTTAAATGCTATTGCAGGTGGTTCAGAGGGTTAAGGCACTGAGTTACTAATCGGAAGGTGGGTGGTTCGAGCCCCAGCTCCACTAGGTTGCCATTGTTGAGCCCTTGAGCGAGGCCCTTAACCCTGTCTGCTCCAGGGGCCGCTGTATCATGGCTGACCCTGCGCTCTGACCCCAGTTATGCCAAGAAGGAATTTTACTGTGCAGAATGGATATGTGACAAATAAAGACTTAACTAACTTAAAAAGTGGTATATGGTGTTTTATAATATATAATCTTCTGTGACTTGCATTAAAATAAAAATATGTTAATTACAGAATTATTAATTAAACTCACTACTGGTATTTTTTCAAGTTAGAGTGTTATTATAATTGTGGAATCGCAGTCTAACAGCAGGGGGCGCACAAGCACAGTTTTATTACTTTTAAGCGGCAACGTTTAAGCGATGATATTATAAACGCACTATTTTACACATATCATTAACCATCATTTCATTTTATAAACGTTTTCATGGTCGTGGTCTGTACAGAGCTAATCATCTACTCATAAAGCACAAGACTAATGAGCTACACTCTCACTACAGGCTTCATGTCCAGAGAAATGAGTAGAGTAAATAAAACCTGAGCTTTAAAATTCAGCAAATAATCCGGAGGGAAAATGTCCTTAATCAGGGACGTCCACGTAAAGTTCACCTTCAAATCAAATAACCACATGTATATCAGTGTGTTTTCAGAAGTTGTCTGCTGATCAGATTTATTATGATCATATGTAACTGGACGGACACAAGAGGGACACGGACACACACACACACACACACACACACCCTTCAAACCCACAGTGAGTGTGTGTGGACGTGGAGCTCACGAGACTAAGAGACAGGAATAATCCTCTCCGAACCGGACAATGTGTTGGGACTTTTCTGCGCGGTTCCACCTGCTGCTGGTGATGAAGGTTTGCGTGAACGCCGCTGTGAGGAATCCTGCAGAGCGATTGGTTGATTGTGCCGTACGGAGGAGGAGTTACTGACATGAACTATAAAAGTCTTGCGCTCTCGGCTCGCGCGCCACAGCTGGAGCACGGAGAGCAGCGCGCGCTCGGCACGCGCCCCGCGCCCCGCGCCCATTCAGGATTACCGCGAGCTCGTCCTAGGGATCTGTTCCACACACACACACACACACACACACACACACACACACACACGAGCTCCTTCTCCTCCTGGTCGGGGCTGACGGTTTCGGTAACCGGCTCGGGGATGGAGAGCCGGCTCGCGCGCCGCTGTAAGGTCGTAGTGGTGGGAGACTCGCGCTGCGGGAAAACAGCCCTACTGCACGTGTTCGCCAAGGACTCGTACCCGGAGGTGAGGGGGGAACGGGGGGGGGTATACATTACACACACACACACACACACACATTATTCACACTATATACACACACACACTATACACACATATACACAACACACACACACACACACACACACACACACACTATTCACACTATATACACACACACACTATTCACACTATACACACACACACACACATTATTCACACTATATACACACACACACTATACACACATATACACAACACACACACACACACACACACACACACACACACACACACTATTCACACTATACACACATATACACAATACACACACACACACACACACACACACACACATTATTCACACTATACACACACACACACACATTATTCACACTATATACACACACACACTATTCACACTATACACACATATACACAACACACACACACACACACACACACACACACTATTCACACTATATACACACACACACTATTCACACTATACACACATATACACAATACACACACACACACACACACACACACACATTATTCACACTATATACACACACACACACTTCACACTATACACACATATACACAATACACACACACACACACACACACACACACATTATTCACACTATATACACACACACACTATTCACACTATACACACATATACACAATACACACACACACACACACACACACACACACATTATTCACACTATACACACACACACACACATTATTCACACTATATACACACACACACTATTCACACTATACACACATATACACAACACACACACACACACACACACACACACACTATTCACACTATACACACATATACACAACACACACACACACACTATTCACACTATATACACAATACACACACACACACATTATTCACACTATATACACACACACACACACACACACTATTCACACTATACACACATATACACAATACACACACACACACACACACACATTATTCACACTATATACACACACACACACACACATTATTCACACTATACACACACACACACTTTATTCACACACACATTATTCACACTATACACACACACACACTTTATTCACACACACATTATTCACACTATATACACACACACACACAAAACACACACTATGAACAGACATACCATATAACCCCACACACACTAAACACACACCATGCACACACACTATACACACACATATATATATATATACATACATACATACACACTATACACACACACACACACACCGTGCACACACACTATATACACACTATACACTATTCACACTATACACACACACACAC
>QNUK01000654.1:284927-304927 GCA_013621035.1 Clarias magur | reverse complement strand
GTGTGTGAGAGTGAACACGCTCTCTCACACGCTGCTCCTTCACACGCTGCACTCTCTCTCTCACACGCTGCTCCTTCACACGCTGCTCCTTCACACGCTGCACTCTCTCTCTCTCACACGCTGCTTTCTCATATGCTGCTTTTTCACATTCTGCACTCTCTCACTCTCAGTTTTCTCAATCCGCTCTCTTCCACACTGATTTCACTCGCTCACACATTGCTTGCTGCTACTCTGCCTTCATGCACATTTTGCTCACACACTACACTCCTCACACACACTGCTTTCTTGCACACTTTTATTTTCACCCTCTGTACTCGTCCGTTCATGTCACACATTGTGATCTCACACACTGCACTTTCACACGCTGCACTCTTATATACTGTAGTGCACTCGCACACGCTGCTCTCTAGCACGCTGCGCTCTGGCATGCTGCTCTCACACACACTGCTCTCACACACACTGCTCTCACACACACTGCTCTCACACACACTGCACCCTTTCTAAGTTTTAAGTTTTTTAAATAACAGATGCTTAGGCACAGGATTTCAGTTTTAATTTAATTTATTTTCAGTAAATTAAAAGACCAAAAAAAGTAAATTTTTGCTAAATATGTTAATACCAAAACCAATAAATTAAAATTGAACTAATCTGAATAATGAAATCTGATTCCATTTTATTAGATTACAAAATGTTCATCACACTGACCACATCACTGTATCATTAAGACATGCATACTGTAGACGACTCTGTCTCTCTCTCGCTTCCCTCCTTTATCTCTCTTTCTGTCAATATCTCATTCTTTTTGCATTTTTGACCTCGTCTTGCTTCTCTATCTTCTTGCCTGTTTGTTGTCTTTTTCTTTCTCTTCGACTCTGAGCTGATGGATTTTAAAGACAGACAGAGAGAGAGAACGTGAGACTGCACCTGGATCAATTACCAAAAGTGAAAAGAAAGGATTTAGATAAAAGTGGTGTGGGGGAGTAATGAAGCCTGTGTGTGTGTGTGTGTGTGTGTGTGTGTGTGTGTGTGTGTGTGTGTGTGTGTGTGTGTGTGTGTGTGAGTGTGTGTGTGTGTGTGTGTGTGTGTGTGTGTGTGTGTGTGTGTGTGTGTGTGTGTGTGTGTGTGTGTGTGTGTGTGTGTGTGTGTGTGTGTGTGTGTGTGTGTGTGTGTGTGTGTGTGTGTGTGTGTGTGTGTGTGTGTGTGTGTGTGTGTGTGTGTGTGTGTGTGTGTGTGTGTGTGTGTGTGTGTGTGTGTGTGTGTGTGTGTGTGTGTGTGTGTGTGTGTGTGTGTGTGTGTGTGTGTGTGTGTGTGTGTGTGTGTGTGTGTGTGTGTGTGTGTGTGTGTGTGTGTGTGTGTGTGTGTGTGTGTGTGTGTGTGTGTGTGTGTGTGTGTGTGTGTGTGTGTGTGTGTGTGTGTGTGTGTGTGTGTGTGTGTGTGTGTGTGTGTGTGTGTGTGTGTGTGTGTGTGTGTGTGTGTGTGTGTGTGTGTGTGTGTGTGTGTGTGTGTGTGTGTGTGTGTGTGTGTGTGTGTGTGTGTGTGTGTGTGTGTGTGTGTGTGTGTGTGTGTGTGTGTGTGTGTGTGTGTGTGTGTGTGTGTGTGTGTGTGTGTGTGTGTGTGTGTGTGTGTGTGTGTGTGTGTGTGTGTGTGTGTGNTTCATCACACACTCGCTTATCACTCCTCCACCTTCATCACACACTCGCTTATCACTCCTCCACCTTCATCACACACTCGCTTATCACTCCTCCCCTTCATCACACACTCGTTTATCACTCCTCCCCTTCATCACACACTCGTTTATCACTCCTCCCCTTCATCACACACTCGCTTATCACTCCTCCATCTTCATCACACACTCGCTTATCACTCCTCCATCTTCATCACACACTCGCTTATCACTCCTCCATCTTCATCACACACTCGCTTATCACTCCTCCACCTTAATCACACACTCGCTTATCACTCCTCCATCTTCATCACACACTCGCTTATCACTCCTCCATCTTCATCACACACTCGCTTATCACTCCTCCACCTTCATCACACACTCGCTTATCACTCCTCCATCTTCATCACACACTCGCTTATCACTCCTCCATCTTCATCACACACTCATTTATCACTCCTCCACCTTCATCACACACTCGCTTATCACTCCTCCCCCTTCATCACACACTCGCTTATCACTCCTCCCCCTTCATCACACACTCGCTTATCACTCCTCCCCTTCATCACACACTCGTTTATCACTCCTCCATCTTCATCACACACTCGCTTATCACTCCTCCACCTTCATCACACACTGGTTTAACACTCTTTTATTATTACACATCATTATCATTAAATTAATCTAATCCCAGCTGTGTTCTGACATTTGTAGCACTGTCACATAAACTTTCCCACAACGTTCTGACAATCGAAATCGCTGCTAGCATGTGAATCTGTGTTACACGTTATACACAAACACAAGTGTGTAATGATAAAGGAGTGTTAAACGAGTGTGTGATGAAGATGGAGGAGTGATAAACGAGTGCTTGTGAGAGAGTGCAGCGTGTGTGAGAGTGAACACGCTCTCTCACACGCTGCTCCTTCACACGCTGCACTCTCTCTCTCACACGCTGCTCCTTCACACGCTGCTCCTTCACACGCTGCACTCTCTCTCTCTCACACGCTGCTTTCTCATATGCTGCTTTTTCACATTCTGCACTCTCTCACTCTCAGTTTTCTCAATCCGCTCTCTTCCACACTGATTTCACTCGCTCACACATTGCTTGCTGCTACTCTGCCTTCATGCACATTTTGCTCACACACTACACTCCTCACACACACTGCTTTCTTGCACACTTTTATTTTCACCCTCTGTACTCGTCCGTTCATGTCACACATTGTGATCTCACACACTGCACTTTCACACGCTGCACTCTTATATACTGTAGTGCACTCGCACACGCTGCTCTCTAGCACGCTGCGCTCTGGCATGCTGCTTTCACACACACTGCTCTCACACACACTGCTCTCACACACACTGCTCTCACACACACTGCACCCTTTCTAAGTTTTAAGTTTTTTAAATAACAGATGCTTAGGCACAGGATTTCAGTTTTAATTTAATTTATTTTCAGTAAATTAAAAGACCAAAAAAAGTAATTTTTTGCTAAATATGTTAATACCAAAACCAATAAATTAAAATTGAACTAATCTGAATAATGAAATCTGATTCCATTTTATTAGATTACAAAATGTTCATCACACTGACCACATCACTGTATCATTAAGACATGCATACTGTAGACGACTCTGTCTCTCTCTCGCTTCCCTCCTTTATCTCTCTTTCTGTCAATATCTCATTCTTTTTGCATTTTTGACCTCGTCTTGCTTCTCTATCTTCTTGCCTGTTTGTTGTCTTTTTCTTTCTCTTCGACTCTGAGCTGATGGATTTTAAAGACAGACAGAGAGAGAGAACGTGAGACTGCACCTGGATCAATTACCAAAAGTGAAAAGAAAGGATTTAGATAAAAGTGGTGTGGGGGAGTAATGGTGTGTGTGTGTGTGTGTGTGTGTGTGTGTGTGTGTGTGTGTGTGTGTGTGTGTGTGTGTGTGTGTGTGAAATTAAAGTGAGAGAGAAAGAGGAAGAGAGAATGCATGAAATCAATGTTGAATATTCTTTGCCCTTCTAATGCAAAAGGCCATGTAGGTCCACACACACACACACACACACACACACACACACACACACACAGTTGAACAGTAATCATTCCCTGCCAGTCTTCCGGTGTATAAGATGCACTTAAAACCCAACAGGGACATTCAGCTGACTCCTGCTGTCCACACACACACACACACACACACACACACACACACACACACACACACACACAGGGTAATATGACACGCTGCGTTTCCTTCATCTATTATTTAGGAGAAGCCGTGGGACGCTTCCTATTTCGCTGCACTCCTGAGCGCTGAGTTCATTCATTTATCAAACAGGAGAGTCAGATTAGATTTTCACATCCGACTCCGACGCGTTTAACCGCTCAGTACTGACGGAAAGGCCGAAAGAATGACGAATGAAGTACGGTGTGAAATTTTGCATGTTGTCTGTTAAAGTTGACAGAATGCTGTTGCTAGGCAACTGGAACTAGCTAATTAATGACGATGGCAATTAAGCACATTTGCTCTGTGATTAATTTGACATTTTAACTTTAATATCTAAAAGGACAAAAGGGATACACGTGCCACACACTGTAAACCCGAATAAGTTGGCAAAACTCGAAAAGATTTGAGGTAATCAGTCTCATCAAAATGTTTTCAGTAATGATGTTTCCAGTTGTAAGTAAACAGAACTATCAGTGTTTGACTTTGTTCTACTCATTCACATTCATCGTTCTTTTTATTATTGAGTCGCTGAACTCACACTATTTAATAAATCAAATAAATAGTTGTTGGTCTTTGGGTTGCTCCCGGCGATGGCGCGCCCCAGCAGACGATCCGGTCCGCACACGAGCTCGGCACAGGCTTTACACCAGACGCCCTTCTGACGCGACGATCCCATTTTATCTGGGCTTGGGACAAACACTTCATCCAGTTGTGGGGAATCAAACCCGGACCTTTCACATGGCAGACGAAACCCCTCCCACTGAGCCACCAGTGTCCTATTGCCCTGATGACCTCAGACTCAAAATCACCAGGCTGAAGGATTTTAAGTTGGTGGAACTTTAAGGTGACAGTTACAGTCACTTAAAATATCAAATTTGTTCAGCTCACTTAAAAAGTGTCATTTCTACAAACTCATAAACACCAAAACCTTCTAAATACTCATCAAGGACTATTAAGTTGAATAATTGTAATTGTTTACATTCATTTATATTTACAGTGCAGAACAACAGCATGTTAGTTATTAGTTGGACTTCACACTCCCATGTAGCTGTAATGACTTTTATACACACGCTGTGATGATGAAAGTCAGACACAAATGTCATGAATGTCAACATTTACCTCAGATGTGTTGATAAATTGTTAAAAAAAATAATAAAAAATAAGGCTCCAGAACAACAGTTATTACACAATTAGCACAAATTGCTAACTGATGTTCCACAGAGTCGGCCATATTGAGAAGCTGTAGCGCGGTGCTGAGCGCGGCTCACTGATGGATTCGCATAAAGAAGAGTTTGTAACCCTCCAAAAGAGAAACAACAAAGAAAATACAGACAAAACGTGTCTTTGATTGTGTTAGACTGTGTTAGGCCCCGAATTTCACAGAAGCGTTTCTGTACCAGCTGTTAGCATGCCTCAGGCCGGACGCTCTCCCTGCTTTAAATCATTTCCTTTTAGTCCTTCAGAAAGTCTTTTAAAAGCAGTAGCCCTTAACATGTACAGCATTTTCGCCATGATGTATTTTTCAGTTCTTTTGAATAATAAACATGTACAGACCTCAGGGTTGTACAGAACAGAGGAGCAGAACGCTGCGTTACTCCTGTTGTGGACAAATTTACCCATTTCATAAAGTAATGATAACTTTCATTATGCTGGACTTGTTTGAAAACCCAAATGCACGTTTCTATTTGTTTGTTTGTTTGTTTATTTGTTTATTGACCTCAGTGACCTATGCTGCACTGCTGGCACGGATCTCTGGGTGTTTGAGTTTTAAGGGTAACTGAATAAAATTATTTGAGTTAGCAAAAAATGAACTTAAGTACTCTTAATAATAAAATATAAAGAAATAATATATAGTATGTTATAAATGCAGAAAGTGTGCATGATTATCCTGTAGAGCAGTTAGAATGAAACTGCTCAGTGATTAGGCGGCGGAGTCACTGTGATCGTGTTTATTGCCCTTGTTTACGTCTATAAAGCTTCCACAGCAAGACTGGGGTTGGATCACCGCCTGCGCTGGGTTGTGCTA
The DNA here is from genome assembly GCA_013621035.1 of Clarias magur. NCBI lineage: Eukaryota > Metazoa > Chordata > Actinopteri > Siluriformes > Clariidae > Clarias > Clarias magur. Next base: position 299,028 of record QNUK01000654.1, on the reverse strand, counting down.
CAACATGAAGCCAAAATGTTCATTATCTAATACACATCAGCGATTAAATGCACTTTTAGGGGAAGTGAACAAAACCGAAAAGCAGCAGGTTGACTGGCAAATCAACGCGGAAACCCGTCTATGGAATGTCTGTGAATGTGATGTTATCCTGCTGTCCATCATCTGTATTAAACTTGTATACCAGCAGGTCTAATCTCAGGGCAAACAAGAGGGAAACGCTTTGACAGTTTCTGGCAGATTTCTTTCTCTGGAATGATAAACTGCTGAGGCTGCTGGGAATTCCCCCCAAAAAAGAAGTAAAAATCAAGTGTTGCCGAACATTTAGTGGAAAAATCTCAGAAATAAGAGATGGAAATAAAAGATCTCCACACACACGTCTATTTTTCTATAATTGAATTTACCATTTTAAAAAATGCTTGAAAGTTCATGTTGGGAAAACATTGTTGTCAGTTACTGTGTGCTGGATTTGGAAGTTTGCTAATCTCTTCCGCCTCGTTTCACCGCTACCTGAGACGGACGTTACACTCCATCGCCGTGAGCCCTCGGGTGAACAGGTGTCCGCTTAGCTGTTCGATAACTCGTTTCCTCGTTTACACCTTCTGGCATTTTCACAAGAATCAAATCATGTCTTTCCTGTTCTTCAGCTTCTTAATCAGCCACATCTCACCAGGCTGCATTTCAGTCCTGTGGTTAACGTGGCCTCGCTGACCTGCGGCTCGATTTCACACAGCAGCCTTCGTTAGATGCCTTCTGGTGTTTAGTCTCAGTGAGCGTTCTGTTATTTTATCAGCCTGAGTGAAGTCGAGATGAATCGGAACGATCCTGAGCGTAGATGCCTTCATGATGTTTTTCATTGTTGATTCATTTCTCCTGTAGAACTGCAGCTCTCAGCGGAGCACACGTTACTGTTCATGCGTTACCGTCGCTATCTATAGCAAAACGTCTGCAGGTGTAATCATATTGAGGGTTTATTTCTGGAGGGAGTCTCTAGTGTAAGAGCTGTGGGTGTTTATAGCTGCTATAACGTAAGTGACGAGGAGAGAAGGTTACTTGTTTTAATATTAAATGCAAATATAAATGGATCATTCTCCCTTCATATTTTGTTATATTGTTGTTTAATAGATAAAAACAGTAGACAAACTGTTGTGGTTAAAGTGGAATAAAATTCTGGCGAGTGGTAAAAGTAACTCTTTCATCACGTTTTGACAAAAAGTCTTTTATTCCTTACTTATAGAACAGCGGTGCTGATTTCACGTAATCTTGCAGTGAGCCAAGTCTTCTGACTACGAACCTTTGCTTTGTTTTTCTCCTAATTATAAATGTGAGGTAAATGTGCTGATATTCTAGGCAGTTCTGGTGCGCATGGTGGCGATGCGCCGGCGTGCCCTGCAGCATTCACGCGACCGACTACGGATCCGGCGGAACCCTGATCAGGATAAAGCTGTTAGTGAAGATAAAGTTAATGTTGTGTGCAAGGGAACGTCAAACCCAGGAGGCCTTTCTAGAATCTGATGCAGTTTCTTTTTAAAAATAGCAACAAATATTAGATAAAAATTTATTCAACATGGATAAAAAAATCCGCCTTTCAGAAAACTGATCAGTAGAAATCTCCGTTTCGCTCCTCAGCCGTCTGACTTACAGCGGTTTTTTTTTTTTTTTTCTTCAAATGGCTCTTTATTCCTTGTTCCGTTACCCTGAGAGGCGTTTAATTTCAGCACTTTTCTTCTGGCTCAGTTCTCTTTATCATCATCACAGGCACAAAATAAAGGAAAAGAAATCATGACTCCTGCTTTATTCTTTAAAATCCCCTCCCTCAATTCAGAGTGTCACAAATCCGGCCTTTAACTCGCTCTGCGTGTTGCTACGATACACTTTCCTTCAAATGCTGTGAGGAGCGAAAACATGTTTACGTGTGTAGTAAAATAAAGAGAAGGCGTGATGTACTGAGAGCAGATAAATAAATCTTTCTCCGAGGGCTTTTTCACTCTCTAATTGGGCCGCTCGTTCACAGCATTTATCTTCCACATGTTCTGTTCGACTCGAGTGCGACTCAGCCCCGGAGCTCTCGGCTTTAATCGGCACCATAGAGAGGAATAAAATAAACGCCGTATTTCTCCCCTCTTTTGTTCATCACCGTTGTTTGGCCTAAATGTTGCAGTGCACTCTGGGAACTGTGCAGAGCAGCGGGGTATTTAATGGCGCTTTTATGGAGGGCTGTAAAAGTGCAATGGTGGTAAATTCCCCGATCAGCAGCTCACCTCCTGCTCACCTCGTTTTTAATGTGAGACACTGAAACTCCACAATCAGGAAGTGATTCGTTCAAAGAGTCTCACTGCTGTAAAGTAAACACACAGAGAACAGTTCAGACAGACCAGAGAGTAAAGTAATATTCTTCAAGTATTTATTCAAGTTATTTATTTATATGGATTATCATATATATATATATATATATATTATATATGTGTGTGTGTGTGTTTAGGCTCAAACTATTATGACAACGTCCGTCCGCTGGCTTATCCGGACTCGGACGCTGTTCTCATCTGCTTTGACATCAGCAGACCAGAGACGCTGGACAACGTGTTAAAAAAGGTGAGTACACACACACACACACACACACACCCATATACACACACAAACACACACATGCAGACAAATACCGTATGTGTGCACACACCTGGCTGAAAGGTGTGACAGTCCCATAAATGATGATTTTTTCTTGTCGAATGATTCATTAAGGCGGATCAGATTCATTGATTTAAGAGACATAATTAATCAAAATCACTTATTTCTTCATCAGAAGGAAGCGAACATGTCAAGCTGTACTGATCCTCTGCCACATGCTGTGTGACGTTACTTCACTTTCTTGCTTACAAACTTCAGTTACAATAATTATGAAAGAATAATTTATAAGCGCGGTTTCATCTTATCCTGTCATGTATGAACTCTCATTAAATGTATAACCATAGAAGAAGAAAGAAGCTTATTAAAAAGTAGCAGATTGTGTCTGTGTCTGTGTCTGTGTGTGTGTGTGTGTGTGTGTGTGTGTGTGTGTCTGAAAGTTGCACTTGAGCATTAGACTAGTTTTTTCTCTGTGTAATATGGTTGCCTCAGGACACACACACACACACACGCGTGTACATACACACACATGCAATTAATAATGGCTGTTTTGACGTGTAATCACACTATAGAAAGAAATGTCAGTTAAGTGTGTGTGTGTGTTTGGTTTTAGTGGCAGGTTGAGACGCAGGAGTACTGTCCCAATGCGAAGGTGGTGTTAGTGGGCTGTAAGCTGGACATGAGGACAGACGTGAACACACTGCGGGAGCTGTCCAAACTCAGACTGATCCCCGTCACACACGAACAGGTGAAGCACACACACACACACACACACAAAATTTCTGAGAAATGAATGTAGTGATGGTCTGTTCATGAACGATTCGTTCTTTTTGAACGAATCTTTAATGTGACTCAGATGAACGAGTCGTCTCGGAGAGTGATTCGTCCATTTTCTACTGGGCGCGCATGCGCAAAACATCGCAAAACCTCCGTAGGTTATAAAGAGAAACGAGTCGTTACCTTTGTGCCTTTTGGTCCAAATCGTTCGATCTTTTCTCACGTGACTCCCAGAGACGATATGCAGTGCAATAGATTCAAAAGAACGAACGATTCAGACCAGAAGATATGATGGTGAGCTGCTTATTCTGTTTATAATATGTTCTTAGCTGCATTGTAATATTTTCATTACTGGAACTATAGCCAACATGTGTGTGTGTAGATGTGTTGGGGGTCTGTTTTATTGAAAATTTAACATTTGATTTTATTTCTAATTTAAATTAACTAAATGAAAAAAAAGAAGAACAGAGTCAATCCCCTCCCCACCGGATAAACCCCACTCACATCTGCTCCATCCACATCTGTCTGTGCAGGGTTAGCATTTAATAATGAATTTCTCTCCCTGCTGTGTCTTACACACACACACATACACACACACACACACACACACACACTATCGCTCCCTATACCAGTGTTTCTCTTGGATATTTAATGTTCAGAGATCCTGAGACTTTATGGCATTAAGGCAAACTGCAGTGTGTGTGTGTGTGTGTGTGTGTGTGTGTGTGTGTGAGTATTTGAAGTTATACAGTGTGTTGATGAAATGTTTCCCAATATTTGGCTGCTAGCTAACACGAAGATTTCAAACTCATTGCTTTCTCTTTTTACTCCTCACAATAGCAACGAGCTAACACAAGCTAACCGCACAGCTTTTCTCAGATGAATTTTATTTCATAGCGCTAACTTTATATTATATCTAACATCATATACTTTAACATTATATCTTGAGCTAACTAGGTAGGATCTCAGACAGAAATCTTTTCTGCTATGTAACAGGAGCTGACATGAGAGACATTTCTGACAGGATGTTCATATTATATTCAACTAACGCTGGGAACTGTCAGGATTTCTGAAATTAAATCGTCTTTTAAAAAGTCTTTACTACTAATGCTAGCTAACCGTTAAGCAGACAGGGCTTTAGCAGAACGCGTCTGTGTTTATAAAATAAAATGGTTAGCAGTGCTGTAGGAGAAACTGCTAGCATAATGCTCAAGTATTAACATTTTAAGCTAATGGTGTATAGTACGCTGTACAGTTTAAAGTACAAAGTACCACTTACCAAAGATAAATTAGTAATGGGTCTCAAACTGGAGAAACTCAAACTACAAAAGAAATGCTTTCAGAAATCATTCCAGTGTTTTTTTTTAGCTTGTTACCAATGTTTATCCCCAACAGCTAGCTAGCGAAGTAGCATGAGAGATCGTTTTCTGTGAACTACATTTCTACTGAAAATTGACTTTTTACTTTTTGACTCTTTATTTTAGCGCTTGATTACTTCAGCCTCCGTCTAACATGTAAAAAGTCTTAACGTTCAGCATTCAGAGTCTGATTTAAAATCCGATCTACTCTTAAACTGATAAGAAAACGTTTAACATGCTCCTGCTGCGTATCTAGGGCACGTCCCTGGCGAGGGAGATTGGCGCCGCAGCCTACGCCGAGTGCACATCCAAGAACTCAGAAGACAGCGTGCGGGACGTCTTCCACATCGCCACGGTAACATCCGTCGGTTACGAGACCCAGCGAGTGAAGCGCTCGGGGTCACGGCGAGGTCTTAGACACGCTTCCCAGAATCCTCAGCGCTCCGAGATCCTGGAGCGACGCAAAGACAGAGTGAAGAGCTGCATGCTGATGTAGAGGTCGCGACCCCATGACCACACGGCCTACAACAAGAACTTGCTCCACGTCCTTCATTAGTTTGTTTCGTTGGGGTCACGGTTGACATTAACGGTCAGGATGGAGCTTACAGAAGGCCGGAGTGCAGGCAGATTTATTCACTTTATTTTTAGTCCTGATTTCTGTCACGTCACTAACGAGTCGGGAATAAAACCAAAACATGCGCGTGTATGTTTTGTGTGTGTTTAAATATATATATGTTTTTTTTTTTTGGAAGCTTTGCTGTAGTACTTAAATATATTTATTAACTTTTTGTTTAAAATATCGCTATATATTTGCATATATTTTTGTTTACTTTTTAAATCAGAAAGTTACTAAAAGCAGTAAGAAAAATATTGATAGTTTTTTGTTCACTAGAAATCACCTGATATTCCCCCTTTACCCCTTTTTTATTGTTGTTTTTACATCTTTGCGTGTTTGAGTTTGGAGCACGAAGGAGAAACTCAACTAAACTGCGGCTGTTGGTGTCTGACGTGATGTCATGGTTTTCCGCATGCTGATGTCCGATTCTGTTGTTTCTAATGAATTTGCTCAGCGATCGGACCGTGTGAGGGCTCGAGACGCCGATGATGCACTTTATCACTTTTTTCATTTGATTTCTTTATATCTCTGAATTATTCTGGGTTGTTTTTTATTGTTTAAGACGAGACGTGCGACAGAACAGCTAGATGATAAATAGTCCATTAAAAACATAAAAATAAAACTGATATAAAAGTCATAATATTTGAAATGTAAGAAAATGTAAAAGCACATTTATGCTGACGGCTTTCTGGTCCTCAGTAAGAATTAAAATAAACTTGAACTGGTTTTATAATCGAGCTCCGTGCCTGAATCTTTTAGCAGTGAAGAATTGCTTTTATTTTCATTTGCTTTGGGAAAAAAAATGGTGGAAGTGTTTAATGTCCAGTGCATTAATGTAATTATAATAAACACAATAAACAACATCGCAAGATAAAGCGAGGAAGGAAGCTGGCCTGAGAAATCATTCCTTTCTGCCTAGTTGTGAGTAAAGACACTAAAGGACGCGTCTAGACGACGGACACCTGAAGTCGGCGGATCCGAGGCTGGCTGGCGGTTGTGGGGGAGCTGCAGTCACGTGTCTGGACGATCGTGATGTCACTTCCTGTTTTATAAACGTCTCTACAGATCTGTGGAATTCAGTGCTGTTTTAGGATTTAGGATTAGGATGGCAGAAAAAATTTTCACAATATTATAAACTAAGCAGGTGTGTGTGTGTGTGTGTGTGTGTGTGTGTGTGTGTGTGATGGTAATCACGCTAATTAAATGAAATAAAATGATTAATTAAAACATCAAAGTCAGATTAGAATAGAGTTTAGAATTTAATAAGATCTAATGAACGCTCTCACTCACAATCTCTGGAATCTCTGAAAACACACACACACACACACACGCGCTTGTCATGCCAGTTAATGATTGATTGTGTGAAAACTTCACTGTGACAATTAAGTGTGACATTGGAATGTGAAACAATGACTCAACGGTCTCACACACACACACACACACACACAATCAACAGGTACAGAATGCTGTGTTTTTGTGAATTATGAGCAATGACTGATGACAACTTTGTGTGTGTGTGTGTGTGTGTATTGTTGCCACATTTTATTGTTTTGAGGGAAGGAAGCAGAAGAGAGAGAGGGAGTGTGTGTGTGTGTGTGTGTGTGTGTTCACACACTGACTGCAGGATGTTGAAGAGTAATAAAGTCTTCAGTGTGTAAATCATTTGCTTTGTCACACACACACACACTCAGCCGGATCTTTTACAGTCATCAGCAGTTTAAGAATAAACACAATGTGAGTAAACACGTGCACAAGCGTCTCGTTTTTCACGAGTGTTTATTAGTTACACACGCGTTGGCTGACGTAATTCAGGTGTGTGTGTGTGTGTGTGTGTGTGATGAACAGGTGTGCTCAGGACGCCCTGAGGATGATGATGATGAAATCTTCTTCTTCTTCGTGGTCATGCGGTGCAGAGATGACGTCACACGCCGCGCGCTTCGTTCGAGTTTCCCGCTTCTTTACAGCGTCATAAAGAATTCGGGACTCGCGTGCACTGAAATTGTGAAGGTGACTCTGGCCTTCCTCACACACACACACACACACACACAGCAGGCCTTTCTCGCTCTGATACGCACCGCGGTGGTTTTATTCCGAGCTCTTTCTGCACAGGTTCAACATTAAAACAGGACGGATGTGGCGCTGGTGCGTCTGGCTCGCGCGTGGCTCGCGCCTGATCCCTCGCGCGCTGTTTACACTCCAGAGTCATATTCAATTATTCAGCAGGAAACTCATCAGGAAATATCCAGCGTGTCCTCCTGCTGAGTGTGTGTGTGCCTGACAACACTTGTTATTGCTCTCTGAATACATCCTACTTCAAAGAGATTGTGTGTGTGTGTGAGCTGAGGTCAGGAAAGCACCTTTACTACACAGCACGTGTGCCATTAAAATGCACGCAACTGGAGACGGCATTAAAGTCATAGAGGATGAGAACAGAGCAGGCTGTGTGTGTGTGTGTGTGTGTGTTCACACATCAGAGGTCAGGTGTAGGGAATAAACTGCTGCATGAGGTGGCAGGTTGGTGTGAGGACGTGGAGGGAGAGACTGTCTCTACACCAAACCCCCATTATTTATACACACACACACACACACACACACACACACTGGAGACTCCGTCCTGAACATAAACACTCAGATGCTTTTCACCAGATGATATTTAATCATCAAACATGTCTCACTACATCTCACTGTTCCAGCTTCAAGTCTCCCTGTCTGTCCCTCAGTCTCCGTCTGTCTCCCTGTCTGTCCCTCAGTCTCCGTCTGTCTCCCTCTCTGTCCCTCAGTCTACATCTGTCTCCCTCTCTGTCCCTTCCTCCTCATCCGTTATTTACTGAGTTCTGCGCTCTGATTGGTCAGATGATGTTGATTCATTCCCTACAGCAGCAGCTCTGAGCAGGTTTAGATCAATGCATTCGCTCTAATACATCATGGTTTCAATGGTAACCGCTCGTTCACATGGACATGTCCAGCATTGAGACAAACACAGCATTGACAATCGAGGCGTTTATTTACCGTGTTTGGAAGGAGTCTCCGGTGTCAGTGCTTTAGGACAGTCAGAGGTGAAGCTGTAAAGTTCCACATCTCTACAGAGACAATCATGAGAATTACTGAGGAACCCAGTTCTGTAGGAATCCACTCTCCTTCTGGCCTAATGTCTCTGTCTCCAACTCTCCATTAATAAGACAAAATCTAAACACTCCAGCTCGTCATGTTTCTACGGAACGCTTTCTGTCGGGCAGTTGTTTTGGGTTTGATGTTCATGATCACTATGAAGGACACAGTAAAACCCATGTTCAGAAGAATTTGTGGCCCGGTTTCTTACCTCAGGCTGGTTCAGGACCTCATCGAGTGAGACAGTCGCCCCGAGACTGATCAGTAATAAAACCAGACGCTCATATCCACATCACGAGAGGTGATGAGCACGCTGAAATCCAGCCTCCACCATTTCACTACACCATTGTGTGTGTGTGTGTGTGTGTGTGTGTGAGAGGGGGGCGGGGTGTTTATAAACATGACGGACAGAGTGATGGTGGACGGATGGAGACTGAGACTGTGCTTTTACAGATCCTGTGGGTGCACAGGAGGAAACACCAAACATTTCACTATTAATAAATGTCAAAGAAGGAAACGCTGAGCAAGCAAAAACACATCAGAAATAAGTGTGTGTGTGTGTGTGTGTGTGTGTATATATATATATATGTATAAAGAAACCCCACCAAACACACGTCACCTGTTCAGCACTTTATACTGAAATGTACAAGGACAGTCTTATTTACAACGCAGATTAAAACTGAAAGATGAGTTAAAGTGAAACAGGAGTAATGATGCAGACACGTCTACTCAGAAAGTGCAAGTAAGGAGAGGAGGGCTTTAAAAACAACAACAAAGACATAACAGTTATGGTTTATAATCCTGTGGATTTTGGAGGGTGTACATGGCAACCGAATCCAAGAGCCAACTCCGAGTCACTACAGTGGCCTTTCTCTGTAGAGCTGAGAGAGAGAGAGAGAGAGAGAGATAAATGGATGAAGTATTAAAATCATCATCATCATCATCACACCTGAGTGTTAAACTGGAGCTGCTGGTCTTTTTCTACACCTCATGGATGATTTAATTTCTCTCTCTCACACAAGCACGGAGGAGAGTGGAGGAGTGTGTACCTGTTCTTGTACCTTGTAGTTTTGTAACAGCTGTTTGTTTATTTATTTATTTGTAATAGAGTCTGGTACAGAGTTCAGGCTCAGGATGTCGAGCAGCAGAGCGGATCTCCTCACCTGTGTAGTACGACTGAGAGTCATCAGGACCAGGCTGGACCACCACCAGCTGATAACGCATGCCCTAAAACACACACACACACACACACACACACACACACACACACACACACACACACACACACACACACAGTGATACAGACTCGTGTATAAAAGGACATGAATAAGAACAGGAGGACGGAGAGCGCTACCTTCTTGGAGAACATCAGCGGATCTTTCACGACCGTTGCTCCACACTGCTCCACCATCAGCTCCATCTGATCTGTAAAGCAGCGCATTCAAACACAAAGTACACACCAATTATTCTCAGCTGTAATACAGTGTGTGTGCTGCAAATAAAGTCAAATGTTTCAAGGCTTTTTGTTTTTATTTTGATGATTAGGGCTTATAGCTCAGGAAAATCAAAACTCCAGAATCTCAAAATATCAGAATAGATCATTATGTGTTTCAGTAAATTATTATAAATAGAGTATAAACACTGTATCTGTCGGTCTGGTTCAGTACACACAAGGGGAGGAACGCTGACTCGACCGCGGTCCTGATGATCATCGACTGAGACCTGAACCAGAGACAACGTCAGAAGTCTGGTACTGGGTAAGGACAAAAGGAACTGGACCGATGCTCACTGGTCCAATGTCCTCTTTTCAGATTAAAGTAAACTTTGCATTTCATTTGCAAATCAGGAGGTGGAGAGGAGAGGGGGGGGGAGGGGGGGGGCGGAGCCCAAACACCTGAGGTCCAGTCAGTGGTGGTTTGGGATCCGTGTCATGATTTATATATGGTGTGTGTGTGTGTGTGTGTGCATGCATGTATATATAGTATACTGTATATACAGAGAGTGTGAATATATACTCGGTTTGTGTGTGTGTGTGTGTGTGTGTGTGTGTGTGTGTATACAAATGGTTTACTTCTTCACACCTGTGCTCATATCAGTGAAGGAGCCCTGGAAGCAGATCTCACATCTCCTCATCAGCAGCTGTAATAACACACACACACACACACACACACACACAATAATCATTTCATATAAAACTCATGTCCATTATGGGTAATACACACAGTCCAAAACAACCCCATGACGACACACACACACACACACACACACTATGAGGAGGACTAATTAGCAGAGCCGTCGGCGGTGGTTAAACCTCAGTAACGGACACAACCAGAGAACACAAGTCTGAACCTGACTGATAATTTCACAGAGGCTCCTTCAAAGGCAAAACAGAGCTCTTTCATTCAGACTCTAAACACCTTAATTCATTAAAAATATAATTAACACACACACACACACACACACACACACACCTGCACAGAATTCCTCATGAGCAACAACAAGAAGCTATCTTGTTTAAACAAGCCAATCAGATCTCCCGCACTAATGTGACATCATATAAGATAAACTCCTCCCTCAGCCTGATGCTCAGCTCTACTGTTCTCTGGGGGGGCGTGGCTGAGGGGTAGCTCATTTACATAGACACTAAAATGACAAATTCTTAGGAGGAGTGAGACAGGGAGACTGGGAGGGAGATCTGTGTTAATGTATTACAGGAACAGTAGAATACTGGACCTTTAAATATCAGGAAGAACCAAAATCATCATCATTATTATTATTATTATTATTATTATTATTTAGCACCAGTTTACTTTGTACTATTACTGTAATATTTTTTTTCAGTAAATGCTGTGCTAAATGGAAAAATAAAGAAGAGAAGAAGAGTCTCACATTGTTATCAGGAGCGGTTCGGGCTTTTCGGGGTCCGCTGTGTTTGAGTCCGTTAACAACGTCACCACACACCTCGTACGGAACCTGGAGAGACCACGAGTCTGATTCATCAGCCCAGAGTTACAGAATAATCTGAACGATTAGAGTTACTTCATCTGAAAATACTATAAAAACTGAGCAAGATTTATTTATAATGTGTAAAAATGCTTAAAAGAAAAAGGAGTGTCGAGTTACAGATCAGACCGGAGTCGTGTTCAATTTAAAGAAGATCGTGGGATTAGAAATGAAAACCACAAGAGCGAGAGCAAGGATTTACTTCAGCTAGAAGTTTCCCCTGTTTGAAGCACTCGGAGATCCCTGCAGGAGAAGGAGAGAAATATTAAACAAATAATAATCATAATAATCTGTTATAACGACAAATACTCCAGTCCAACAACATGACATGTGATCATTCACAATCTCAAGTCTAAGTGAACGAGGGAGAACGTTGTAAATAATCAGCTGGACGATTCCTGTGTGTGTGTGTGTGTGTGTGTGTGTGTGTGTGTGGTGAGAGGCTCCTGCAGCTCCTCACTCACAGCTTTACGTATTTAAGTCATATCGTTATCAGTAAACGTCTATAATGACTTCAGGGAGGAAAACTAATGCAGGAGGGAAGCAGCAGGTCGCTGGCGAGTCTCCTCAGTGTACGTCGCTACCACGAGTTAGCACGCTCCGACGCGCTGCTAATCTAACCCGAGAATCTGAGCGTCAGCACGAGTGGCAGTGGGGAAATCGATTCGGTTAAATATCAGGATTCGTCTGTGTGTTCGTGTGTATCGTGACTGATTCACCACACTGACTCACAAATCAATGTTTCTTCCCAACGTTTTAATTTATACCACTTAAAAAAAATCTAAATATTTATAAAATCGTGATACTAAAACAATGGCTGTACAAATCGAATCTCCACCCGTGTACGGAGATGAGATCAGATCTGACGATCACGTCCCGATCGATCAGTGTGTTACTGCAGTTTTATTGATCTCCGTTAAAATTCACTCATAACTACTGCGTTCCTCAAAAAAACCAAAAAGCCAGACCACTGACACTCACACAGGAAGCTGACCACCCACTTCCTGCCAGCGATGCCCTGGAAGTACTTCAGCGTTCGCTCACACACCAAGTTGCCATCTGCAAAACACATCAGGAGTAAATAAACAACAACAATAACAACAACAAGAGCAGAGTATTGAGGTGATATTCTGATATTTAAGGAGAAAACTTGTAACATCTCTTTTTTTTTTTTTTACTAGAGCATGTGTGTGTGTGTGTGTGTGTGTGTGTGTATGTGTGTGAGAGTGAGATAGAGAGCGCACGTCTCAGCAGTATATGAAAGATGTACTAAGCAGTGAGAGCACATCTGCTGGAGGAGCGCTGAACATATCACTCAGGCTCACTCTGCCACACCGCTGTGGGTGTAATTACTTGTAGACGCAGTCATTAGACTCACATTAAAAACTAATTAGGCGGTTTGTGTTGCTGCTTAATGCGCTCGGGTCATGACGCAGCCCTGAAGAAGCTTCAACCGGCACACACTTTAAAAAGACGCATTATTTTTCATGTTCCGTCCGTCTGTCTGTCCTTGCGCGACTTCCTGAACCTGAGTTACTCAGACTCAAATCACCCGCTCATCTTGGTCCTGCAGTCTGATTGGGAAGATCTCCTGGAAGATTATAAGCTGATGACTAACATTAATCACCATGAGGTGTTATATCCCCACCCCTACTGCTCTCAGCCAATCAGAACGCACCACGGAACTCAAGTCTGGACCAAAAAAACTAAACGAAAGAAAGAAAGAAAGAAAGAAAGAAAGAAAGAAAGAAAGAAAGAAAGAAAGAAAGAAAGAAAGAAAGAAAGAAGAAAGAAAGAAAGAATATGAAAGAAAGAAAGAAAAAGAAAGAAGAAAGAAAGAAAGAAAGAAAGAAAGAAAGAAAGAAAGAAAGAAAGAAAGAAAGAAAGAAAGAAAGAAAGAAAGAAAGAAAGAAAGAAAGAAAGAAAGAAAGAAAGAAAGAAAGAAAGAAAGAAAGAAAGAAAGAAAGAAAGAAAGGAGTATATTAGAATATGTTCAAAAGAAAATGCCAAGATCCGATCTTCCAATCTGGAGGATAAAACTGCTGTATGGACGTCACACATCAAAGCTTCAGGGACGGTTGCCAGGGCAACCGCGACATTAAAAGGACTTTCTTAATGGTGCTTGTTAATACGCTGCTTCGTTAAAAGTGTCTTTGATTTAAAACAATGCGACACAGGGAAGAGAGTGTGTGTGTGCGTGAGAGAGAAAAAAATTAAATCCAGACAAACCAAAAACACCACACACACACGCGCACACACACACGCACACACACACGCACACACACACGCACACACACACGCACACACACACGCACACACACACGCACACACACACGCACACACACACCGCACACACACACGCACACACACACGCACACACACACGCACACACACACACACACACACACACACACACACACACACACACACACACACCTGTTTTGATGATGATGTGAGTTGTAGAAGGAGTGACCTGACTGCTGACACCAGCCTTCATTTTCCTTGCAAATTTCTTCACCAGAACCTGAAAACAACAACAACAACAACAACATCAACAAAACACCTACCTACAGCCTTATGCCACAAGATAATCAGGCAGATTTTGGTCTGATTTCTCCCC
>QNUK01000654.1:272500-282781 GCA_013621035.1 Clarias magur | reverse complement strand
TCTCTCTCTCTCTCTCTCTCTCTCTCTCTCTCTCTCTCTCTCCCCATCCGTCTCTCTCTCTCTCTCCCCCCATCCGTCTCTCTCTCTCTCTCTCTCTCTCTCTCTCTCTCCCCCGCCGTCTCTCACCTGCTCGGCAGCACTGAGCCCCGACACCACCAGCCCCATCCTGCCTCCGCTCTCCGCTCTGCACTCGTTCTTTATCACAGGTTCTCCAAAAGCTGGATGAGATTTCAAAAACATCAGGATCAGGATTCTCGAAAACATTCAGTAAAAAGATGATAAACATTGAATTGCGCGGATGTACCGTCTCCGCTCGACTCGTCCGGCTTCTGCTCCTCCGTCACAACGACTGTCAAAACTTCAGGCATGGCAGGCTGACCTTTGACCTCCGACCTCTGAGACGTCTGTTTTCTGCTTTTACAGGACCGCTGACTTCTCGCTCTGCCTCGCTGTCCTGCATGGTATAAACACAAACACACACACACACACACACACACACACACACACAATTATGAATCTGACTACACAAATTTCTGAAAGAGTGTTTTTAGTATAAAAGGCTTTAACATCTTTTAAAAATAAAAAAGTTCCTTAATTAGTGCAAAAGGTTGCAGTTAGATATCTGCCAAGGTTTCTAAATTTCAGATTAACCGAGGTGAACTCCAGGAGCAGCTCCTGTACAGAAATCTGTTTAAATATCAATCATAACTGAACCTCATCAACCAGTAGTTAGTTAGTTAGTTAGTTAGTTAGTTAGTTATTTAGTTCTGGACGCCTGAAAAGGTTCCTGTAACAGATTGTAACTGTAAATTTCTAAGAAAAGGTTTCTAACAGAGACTAATGAAGAGGTTGGTCCTACAGCGGAGTTACACACACACACCCACCCCCACCCACACACACACCCACACACACCCACACACACCCACACACACCCACACCGACCCACACCGACCCACACCGACCCACACCGACCCACACCGACCACTCCACACCGACCCACACCCCCCTCCACCCACCCACACACACCCACCCACCCACAATACACACCCCCCACCCACCCACACACACACCTACCCACACCCACACCACCCACACCACCCACACCGACTCCACACCGACCACACTCCCCCACCCACCCACCCACCTACACACACACCCCACCCACCCCCCACACACACTTCATTACCCCACACACATTACCTCCCCCACTCCACTCCACACACACTCACCCACCCACTCCACCCACCCACACCCACACCCCCACACCCCCCCACACCCCACACACCCACCCACCCACACCCACTCCACACTCATCCACACTCCATCCACACTCCATTCACATCACCCACACTCATTTTCATTTGATTTGCTCCACATCTATTATCTACTCATTACCCTCCACCCACACCCACCCACCAACCAACACGCGCGCGCAGTGTGACGCTCAGCATTAGCGCTGATGTGAGTGAACACACTGTGTGATTTATCCTCTTCTGCAGGTTACATTTTCTCAGAGATTTAACTGTGGTTAATTATTCACGACTTCATGAACCGAGTGAAGAAGAAGAGGAGAAGCTCATTACATCAGAACAACACTAATCAACGGGACGCGTACAGCCGACGCAGCACGCCGTAGATTAGCGTCTTTAAACCACAGCGGAGTGCATTCATCATTATTACAGCTAAATGATATTTCTAAAACAAGAGTGTGTGTGAGAGTGTGTGTTTGTGTGTGTGTGTTTACTGAGCTCAGTCCAGTCCACACACACACACACACAGAGTCTTGTGGAAACACTACTGTGTGTGTGTGTGTGTGTGTGTGTGTGTGTGTGTGTGTGTGTGTGTGGAGAAGAGGAGAGTGTATTGGTGTAAATGTAGCGCTCACAGTTCAGAGCTTCTACATGAACTTCCTCGACTAGTCTTTAACGACAGACTTTATCAGAGTGTATCGGGTTCGACCGCTCCGTACCCGCGTGCTGATCCTCGTCCTCTGTCTGGTCCTTCTTGTCCTCCAAGTCGTCGTCTTTCTTCTGAAGAGCCTCGGACACTAAAGCCATCATCCTCTCCAACCTGTGGAGCTCCTGCTGCATCTCCTGTTTCTGCTACACACACACACACACGCACACACGCACACACGCACACACGCACACACGCACACACGCACACACGCACACGCGAGTGAAGCAGCACTAATCGGCGGTGTGTGTGTGTGCGTGTGTGAGTTCACACTTTTGTCCCATGTGCTCCTCTGAACAGGTTCAGTACTGAAGTTTTACTCTTGTGATGTAAACCCAAACACGTTACTGAGCACTCTGACCACGCCCCTTAACCCTCATGAACAGAGGAACCATCACACAGGGGCAGGAAATCTCATAAGCTATAACAGATGTGCTGCCATCTGCTGGACAGAAGTGACCCCAAAACTGTTGCCGCCTTAAAATCATGACGAATGTCTATGTAGGGTTGTATACACTGTGCTAGTGATGGACGGTTGTTGATCGGTTTGTTCAGAAGAACGAGTCGTCTCGGGGAATGATTCGTTCGGATTTCACACGCTCTGTTAAAGTCAAGGCCTTAATCATCAGGATCTTCAGACTTCTTACTAAAACATAAACCTAAAGCTGTGTGTTTGCTCTCCGATCTTTCAGCCCTGCCCTCACCTGCGTGCTGAGAATCTCACTCGAGTATTGAGACGACTCGATGGAAAGCCGCGTGTTGGTACAGACACCTTCAGCTGCCGCTTCACCTGAAATGAAGAGAGTAAGACATCATCATTGAGAACAAACACCACTTACTTGTAAAACGCTTTTTACCAATCAAAGGAAAATTTCAGAAATTTGTATGAAATGTATAAAAGATAAGAAGCTGAGAATCAGAGCTTGACTGATTTGATTGGATTTTTTTGTGGTATTGAGGTTTTCGATTCGATTCAACAGTTTACTGTTCGATGCGTCTCCACCAACAAGATTTAAAAATATTAATAAACTTGAGATGTATTTAAATGTCATGTCCTGTGCAAAGCAATAATCTTATATTTCCCCTGCCAATCCTCCGCTCCACCCTCCAGTCCAGTAGGTGGCGGTATTGCACTAGCCACACAAATGCAAAAGACAAAAACAAAAACTCTTGCAAAACAAGAGTATCTTTGTAGGTTTATTAAAAAATAAAAATAAAAAAAAAAAACCAGGTGAATAGATTCTGAATCAAATCAGCAAACAAAATACAACTTAAACTGCAAGACTGATTTAATCGCACCGCTCCACTACTGATTACACGTATGAGCTACTCACCTTCCCGTGGAGTCCCGAAAAGATCTACAGAGCCTTGACTATCCGAGATCCACTCGTCTCTGCAGGCGGGGTCAGGAACGCCGCTGTCTTCTACATCATCAGGATTTACATCTTCAACCGATTTCTCTTTCTGATAGGAGGTGACGCGCTGGCTCGCGGGAGTCGACTGAGCTTCGGGTTCACCGCGAGACCGACCATCCTGACTGACGGGCTCCGAGCCTGGCCTCGGGTCTCGGTCTTCAGCGTGGACTCCATCTTGTTTTGAAGAGGTTTTCAGCGGCTCTTTATCAGGCGCCGAGGGCCACTGGTGAGACTTAAATATCTGGGCTAACGGGGGCAAGTCCTCGTTGTCCACGCTGGATTCAGAGCCTGAAGACTCCAGTCTCTGAGCCTTCCTCTTCCTGCACACACGTGGCTGAGAAAGCTCTTCCCTTTCATCGATCTTATCCGAGATCTGAGTGGCTACAGGGTCTGTGGTCAGAGCTTCAGGACCCTGTGGGACGAGGCCATCTGGGGTGACAGAGGACTCGAAATTATTGCACCGGATTTCTGAGTCGGTCGTGCTTCCCAATGAGATGCTGGGAATTTTGTTCGGGTCTACATCAGAGTTTGCTTGTGATGGTTCCTCTAGAATTCCTGAGGACTTCTGAGACTTTATGGAGTCTTTACTGCGAGAGATTGGAGGCTCGCCTTGGGTCACGCTTGTGGAGAAAAGCTGGATAGAATTTCCAAGTTCAACATTCACAGGAGTCCTGGAAACTTGAGATCTTGCGCAATCTTGGGATTCTGCAACCTTCTCAGGATGGTCACGGGCACCTGAGGTTTTGATGGAGCTATCTTTTGGAAGACTGGGAAGAGCAGGTGATTTTACCTGGAGCAGACGGCCACTCGCAGCATCTGCAACACAGCTTTGAGATGTCTGAGATGGGATCTCGCAAGCATTTAGGGGTAGACCCTGATCACTGTCTGGAGAGATGGCTGGTATCTCTGGTTGGTCTACTCTCTCTTGTTTATCTTCCTCTACAATCTGAGTAAGGGATTTCTCTTTGGATCTGTTGTGTGAAGTTCTTGGACTACCCAGGTAAAAGGACTTTCTCTTGGTGGCTTTGAAGGTCTTCATGAGCTGCTCAGTGTCGAGTTCACTATCGTTTGTGTCTTCTTCTTGCTCCGTTCCTCTGTCCCCGACAGCAGATGTCAATGTTTCTGTAGATGCTGCTTCCTGGCGTTTCTGAGGTAAAGATTCAGGAACCACGGCCGCAAGCGGACTTGAGATTTCTACTTTGGTTGAAGAAGAAGAAGTTAAAATGTGCTTGTCCTGATCCACCGTATCTGGGACAACTGAAACGAGGGAATGTTCTTCAGCTTCAGATACACACTTGGGAGCAGCAGAATCCTCGCTCGACTGCACGACTTCAATGTTTTCAAAGTCATTGTTGTAAACACAACCATTTCTTCTCCTCACAGACTGGTCCGGTTTCTCACTCGGGACAGCCTCAGGTTGACTCGTACCAGCACGACCAGTTCTCTCACGAGGCTCATCCAGGTTAATGGTAGGATCCTTCTCGGGTTCTTCAGCGGGTTTTGGGAGAGTTTGTTTCGATCGGGTTCTCCTCGTCAGACCTTGGACTTCAGCTGTGAACTCCTGCAGCCTTAAGCTACGTCTGGTTCTCCGAGCATCAGGAGACTTCAGTTCTGCGCTGCTAGGATAACTTTCGATACTGACTTCTGTCTCGATTAATTTGGGATTACCTGGAACCTTCTCCCTCACGTCAATAATCTCTGTTCCAGCACTGACTAGAGCGAGGGACTTGGCATATTTGGCGTTTTTGCTTTTTTCCGACTCGTCCTCTTTGGCAGCGCTACAGTTGCTCCTAGTGACCCGTCTCTTCCGGTCTTTCTTATTGCTTTCTTTCTCCAAGTCCCGGTCCACATCCTGCCAAACCGCCTGCATCTTTCTTGATCTTCTGCCTGGTTTCTTCAAAGAAACTTCAAATTCTGGACTTTCTTCCACATTTTCAGCGTTTTCATCCGGACCACCCTGCACCACCTGCTCCGGCTCGCCTGGGGAACTTAACGACCCGTTCTCTTCACCGGTTTCATCTTCACGCGCTCCATCTTCTTTATCTTCATTGGCAGTCTCACCCGGAGACACCTTACGGCTCGACCTCCTCTTAGGCGCCTTGATCGTTTCATCCTTTTCCTTCACGTTCCCGGGAGGCACGATCTCTCTTTCAGAAGAGGAACTTCTGATGACTTTGCTGATCTTGGAGACCCTGCGGTCTCGTTTATACACCGCCCCAAACACTTGTTTCTCCAGCCCTCGACAAGGCGCCGCCCTTCCAGGACTCGCCTCAGCTTTTTCGTTATCGGAAGCGTGAATCTCCGTCGATGCACGTGACGCTGTACTCCCTCTATCGCCATCACTCTCGGTGGAAATCGGAGGAGCTCCTTCCGTGTTGCCTTCGGCTTCCGCGTCAGATGCTGGAGAGATCTTCAGCAGCCACTCGGACACTTTCTGAACGCTTTTCTTCTGTCTTTTATCCACAATCCTGTCTGGCTCCAAGCAGAGACGTTTAGATCGTCTGCGGGAACGTTTCCCGTCGTCCGGGGTGACGTCCTGCTGCGTCTGTGAATTACAGGCTCCTGGTGTCAGAGGAACGTCTCCAGGATCTGCAGGTTTTATCTCAGATTTCTGTGCTGAATCACCATGACTGCCGTCGAGGCACTCGTGCTCTGCAGTGTCTGGACGCGAATCCTCAAGACACATGAGTTTTGCGAAAGCATCTTTAGCTGTAAGTGAGACGGGGGTTAGAACAATATTATTAACACGGACCTTCCAGGACGCATGGAAGCTTATCTAGCTGTACCCTGTGCACTTTGCGTTCTTGTATTTCATAATTTGCTAAACAAACATGGTTTCACCTTCTGCTGTAGAGGAAAGTGTGGCTTCTTTCTCCGTTACATCGCCCTCTGTAGGCGTGTTCTCTGCACTGCAAGGCTGATCTCTCGACTCCGTCTCAACACTGACGCACAGAAATGTGAAAAAAAGGATGAAGAATAAAAACCTCGGGATCATCATCATGGCATTGTAATTAAAACCAATAATAATAAAAGAGTAAAGAAGTGAATCTGACCTAGCGCCTTGTCTCGTCTGTGGCAATCCAGTGAAATCTACAAACACAATATTACAGATAGAGTTTTTTTTGCCCATACATCTGACATCAGTATCTCAAAGGCAAAGTCTGACTGCACGTCTACATTAAGTGTAAAAATTCCACACACACTCACAGTTTGTGCTCGTATCGAATTCGTAAGATTGGACTAAATTCTGGAGGCCTTCTACCAGTTTCTGGAAGCCTGGACTCTCCTGCAGACTCCTGTTCCACATTTAAACATCGGAATTCTCAACCAATAATAAAGACATAAACAAAACACATGAGAGATTACGCCCTGCGGATACGAGTGCGTTTACCTCTTGGTGACCTTGGCCTTGCAGACGGGGCAGCTGGTTTCCTTCCTCTTATTCCTCTCCAGCAGCCTGGTCATGCAGAACCTACAGAGATACAACACGTAATAATGATCACCATCGCATTTAACAGTTAACAAATCTGTAATCAAAACAAACATAAGACATAAAAAGTTAAGTAAATAAACAAATAAATATCCATGTATTTTGTTTAATTTAAATTATATTTGAATTCAAATACATACTTTAATGATTTAGGATTCTATCATGAACATTCATGCTCTCTGTAAACCATCTCACAAACCCTTCATAAGCACAATCTCAACTTTAATGGAAGAAATAAACAGGTTATTATTTTTTAAAAGTAAATAAAATAAAAATGGAGGAAATAGATCCATCCAGGATTATTCTAATGAAAGAACATAAAATGTAATGTAATATTTAAATCCGAATTTTTTTAAACTAAATAAATTCTACATTTTTATTACATTAAAAACCTTAATCAAGGTTTAATCAACCTTAAATGTGAGTTGGTAAATCTCTGTATTAGCTATGTCTGTGATTATGCATTAGTTGATAAATTCCTGTCAAAAAGATAAAAAATCTATTTATTCATCTATAATGTTTTTCGTAAGGTTTCTGTGTAATCACGAGGCTTATTTTATTATTATGAAAAACTACAAATAAAAGTTGTTTATTATTTCAGTGAAAATGTGACTTACTTGCAGAACTGATGGTCACACCGGGTCGAGACGGGTTGGCTCATCAAGTCCAAACTGTCAGACATTAACACAAACAGGTAGTGCATGTTGAAGAAGAGAAGAATACGGTGTACAATAATAACCTCGACAGCAGATCTGTGAGAAAACGCTGCCAAGAGTTCTGGTGTTAGAACCTGGACGGGTCGAGGGTCTGTCTCTATAAATCAAGTGTGAGATTTTAATTTAAAACGCATTATGAATATTTAGGTAAACGGGGGCGTTGGTGGCTCAGTGGTCGACTCGCCCTCACATGTGGAAGGCCCGGGTTCGGGTCAGAGCCAGCGTGCCACACCCAGCCACTGGAGTTACAGGGCATCCTTGGACCAGAGCCTGGATTAAAACGGAGGGTTGCATCAGGAAGGGGATCTGGGGTAAAACCTGCTGCCAAAAGACATACGGGCGGATTGGATGCTCTGCTGTGGCGCCCCCTAATGGCGAGACCACATCACACCGGGTCACTATACTGCAATGACATCATGAAGAACTGTTCATTTCTGCTACAGGGTTAGTGGTATTTACACAGTCATCTCTGTGTAACTCACCATATCGGACACTGCAGGTTCTCCCAAATCACTGCGATGCCTCTCTTCACGTCTGCTGCCTTCACCGCACTCATCATCGCCCCCTACAGCACAAACACAGTACTGCTTAGGAGCAAAACACAAAACATACTTTAAGAAAAATGACCAAAAAAGTTTAACAGCAGCTTCCAGTAAAGTTTAACCGCAGCTTTTTTATTATTAGAGCACATTAATATTTCTTAAGAAATTAAATAATGTCATGTTATACGTTTTTAGCCGCTGTTTTGAGGCTAGCTTTAACCACATTATATTAACTGGAACTAAACTAAAAACTAGTCACTATTTTCCTAGTTTTTCATCTGAATCTGCATTAAGTGTGTTAATGGTTGAATGTGAAATACTTCTTCAACAGTGTGCCACTCATCACAACCAAATATCACACACAAAACTAACTAGCTGTTTATTTTAGTCATAAATCAGGGCGGAATCCTAAATGCATCCTTATTCCCTATGTAAGCACACTATACGTAGCACGCAAAGGCAGCGCGCGCTACCCTACTTAGTGCACTATTCCAAAAACAGACAGCATTTGGGATACAACCCGTAAATATTCACACGAGATGCAAAAACACCGATTGAAAAGAAACGTAACGAACCTAAAGCGTCTCGAGAGCCTTGTGATGAGCCTGGCGCGCTGTTTATCACGCGTTAATAACCGGAAACCTATTTAACTCTAACGGAATTCTAGTCCACTTAGCTTAGTGCTAGCACTCGGAAACAAGATTTGTGTTTTCCCGCGACTGTTTCGGTCACGTGACCGACGCTAACCCTCGCGCGTGTCCGTTTCTCTCAGAGGTTATTTTTTGTCGTTAATTTTCCCCAAGAAAATATTACAATAAAATTTGTGTACCTTGTGTAAAAACAATAATTTAAAAAATAGTAAAGCAAAATAAGGTTTTGGACACAAACGACCTGCAAAATTACGCCACTTCCGTCACTATTTGGGGGGGCGGGTAGAGGAAACCGGATGTTGGCAGGTGAGACCGAAGCTTAGCTGTTTGGCTAACGGATAACATATATTACATTTAATTAAGAATGCTGTCATTATTTACCTATTTTGTGATTTAACGAATATTAATTTCGAATCAGTTTGTACTAAATAATAAACCGAATTGTGTGAGGTCGCTTAATTATGTTTGGAGCAAAACACCTCGGCTAGCTCGAGCTTGTGTCTCATTTGGCGTTCAGATGGTAATCTAGTGCACTTAGTAGGGCTTGGAGTTTAGTTCCGTTATCTCGCGTGTAGTGTACTTAAGAGGGGATAAGGGAGCGATTCGTAATACAGCCTGAGTGCTAATCTGAAAAAACGTAAACAAGAGATGATTATGCATTAGCTTGACTGTAATGATATTACTAAATTATGAGTAAGGTGAATTTGCGTGTTTAGGATTTAAACTTGGTATTTATGCACTTAGTTTGAAAAGATATAAACAATCTGAGATAACGTTACTAAGATATTTTTTATCTTACTTTAAGCATTGTGAAAGAAGAACAGTAGATTATAAGGTTATTATATAACTGTTATAAAGCATTTGTGAATGTTATAAAGCCTTTGGGACTGTTATAAAACCTATATAACTGTATTAAAGTTTATATAACAGTTATAAAGCCTTTGCGACTGTTATAAAGCCTATATAGTTGTATTAAAGTCTATATAACTGTTGCTCTGACTCAGCACCATGGAGGCCTCCAAGTCGTCCAGCACCACCATGCAGGTGAGCTTCGTGTGCCAGCGCTGCAACCAGCCTCTCAAACTCGACACCAGCTTCAACGTCCTGGACCGACTCACCATCCAGGAGCTGATGGGTACGCCTGCCATCTCAGACACTGAACTCTCATCACCCAACACCATACACTTTTACACACACTGACAGATAAAGGAAATGTAATTACACCCCAGAGCGTTGAAAACTGGATTTAAAGAATGATGATTAGTTCTCCATAACAAATATCTCTCGCTCCAAATATCTGCTTTTTTCCGCTATTTCTCTGTTCAGCCCCGCTAGTCACCGTGACGCCGAGCAAGCAGACGGAAAGCGGCGACACTGACACTCCACCCGAGGTAACGTCATCTGTACTGTTCTGTGTTTTCACCTTTAAGGATGTCTTGTAGCTCAGATTCCACCGACTGTCTTTTACAGGAGACGTTTGTGGAGAGCAAGCAGGACGGGATTTCGCGGAAA